>JACMZG010001893.1:676164-699943 GCA_018340805.1 Microvelia longipes | reverse complement strand
TTAGTTCAATTCTTCTTAAGTACTTACTATGCTTCTCCATTGCGATACAACAACTTTGCTCTAGCTTTTTCTTAAACCTTAATCGAATTCTTTTTTAGGTTAAGAATTAGTAATAATTTTTTTTACCACAAATACGATCTATAATCTTGTTTATACTATCATCTAGTTAATAAAAAATTACGCCTGTTAGGTTTTTTTTTACTTCTATTATTGTCATCCGTACGATAAATATCGTATTGTGTATAGTGTATACTTTAATGTTATCTTTCTTTGAATTCTTGATGTAATTTAAAAGCTAATTTCTTAAGACGTAATGTGTTAATGAGGTTTGAGTCATTGGGGGGGGGGGGGGTTATAGTCTGTGTTTAACACTACTTTCCTAGCAAAAATTGGGTGCTTCGGATACCCTGCGACTGGGGGTCTCCTTGTGGCTCCGTATTGTTGAAGTGTATTATTTTTTGTTTTATTATTTTTTGTAATAACATGATATATATGTATTTAGCGATTATTTTTTATTTGTGCAATTTCGCCTTGTCGTGGCTTCTTTGGTTTCACATTCCTCCATTGCACTCCTGAGGTCTCACATCATGCCTTTATTCAAGCTGATTATTTTAGATTAGACACCGATTTTATTTGATTTAGCATACCAAAAACAAAATTTAATTTGCATACTATAATTAATTAATTTACATAATTAATATGCAAACCAAAATTTATAGCGTCACATATTTTATGACGTCATAAAGTTAGTACCCTTAAACGCCTTTATAACGTAGCCTCCCCAACTCTATATAAATTCGTTTCATACGGCCATATCATCATACATACGGCCATATCATCATACCGGCCATATCATCATACCGGCCATATCATCATACCGGCCATATCATCATACCGGCCATCCAAAAAATAACCTTATACGCGTTATTTTCTGATAAAAAATCGCTGAAAGTATAAATTTCGGACTGGCGTGGATGTCCGCAATTGCCAGCGAATTTTTTTGGAATTTTTGTTTACTTGAAAATTTTCAACATTTTTTTTAGGAAGTTCGCTAAAAGATGAAACGCTAGTACCAGATAGAACAGATTACATTTTATTCTATAAACAGAATTTAAATATTTGTGAATGTCGCAAAGATATTTTATGGATTTAGGATAATTAGCAAATATTTCAAGTGGTAATAGGCGATTTTTATGCTTGGGTAAAAGAGTTTTTATTGAATAGTTAGAGAGGAGTGAGGTGCATTCCTGGACCAGTCGAAGCCGTCCAGTCATCCCCTTGTCCTCCCTATTTCTAACTTAATTGGGCCCGGTTTTTCCGGCTTTACCTACGAAAACAAATTTCAAACTTGCCGTATAATAATCTGAAAGATGCCTGGTTAATTTATCAGACACTAACTATTTGAAATTGTCTATTTACCTACTCTAAATTGATTTATTACTACGGAATATTTTGTGTGTTTATTTAGGGTATTTAATAAATTTTCGTTACAACTATCTGCGGCGACTTTGTTAAGACTTCCAGCTATGTGTGATATATAGTTACTTTTATATTTTTGGATGATTCTTTAAAATAACGGACTGATATATAAAAAGAATTTCCTTTACAGTTTTTGTCCTCTCTGGTCGTTTAGGTCGTTTAGATTTTGACTTTAGTCAAAATCGACCTTATTATGATGACGCGTTAGGGAAACTTTACTGGCACAAACATTTTATAACATAGAGAAATAAGAGCAAACTTACCTTCCTAGCAATAGCAAAGGGTGCAAAACGCGTGTAATGTAACAAGAACAGAACGAGTTCGAGTTCAACATCTATTAACACTTAAGGCATTTAATTTACCAAAATTTGATTATTTTCAAGAAAAATATTAATACAGGAGGAGGTAACTTGCAAAATATAGCAAATATTATTTTCAAAAATTTGTTTATATCCTACAATAGGGAACCATTTTTTGAAAGTTATATTTGCCTCTAAATTTAAGATCTGCGCAATTAGTGTAATTATTGTAAGCATGCGCAATCGTACCAAGCATGTGCAGTCTGTTTTTGACTTATGTTATGACTTCTTCTCAATTTTTTAATCCACAACGGGGTCACTTATTTGTATGGCAAATCTTAGCGCGTCATCCCCTTTATTTAGGTTCCTTGATGCAGCATAAGCTTTTGGGAGTAAGAGTTCAACAGGTGGTAGACATTATAAAGTGAAACTGTATTAAGGAATCCTATTTTTAGCCATACCATTATTTTTTATGAATGAATATCTTTTACATTGATAAAAAATGTTTAGAATTCGTCGAAGAACCTTTTAACATGTTTAGCCACCTTGTTCTCATCGCCTCCACAATGCTTTTTAGAGTTAAAAAGCTGCCAAATCGGAACAATAGTTATTTATTGTTTAGTTTTCGTACAGTGCTTGGCCTTTCGAAAAAATATTCATGAATAGTTTGACACCCTGGTCTACAAGAAGTGCAGCTCTTATAGGAATAACAATATACAAGGATTTGGATGAAATCCAAACGCTAAATCATCTAATTTGACAAAAATTTCAAAAGAGGAAATAATCTTTACCCAAATAGAAGGACTTCTTCAAATTTTTTGCCACAGCCAAAATGTTATGTTTGTTTGTTAAATTAAATCTAGAATCTATAACAGCTAAAGAGAGAAAAAATATGAATCAAAGTTTTTTTATGGGTATCAGCCATAAATGTGTGGTTGCGAGCGATCTCTGTTGGTTCTGTAAAAAGTCTATTGTAACCTCCATTGAGGCTCTAGTCCTTTAAAGTTTAGAAGTCTCCAAACTTTTTTGTTTGGAGTAGACCAATGCATTTGGTTTTATTTAAAGTAGACCAATTCATTTGCCCAATCCCCAAGCTTTTTGTTATATTTTTTTCTTTAAGCTAAAAGTAGATATTAAAGTAAACGTTAACACACAAAAAATAAAGCCAATAAGACACTGTAAAACACTCTGGAGCGAAATAATCACGTTTAAATAGCACGACGGTAAAATGAAGACTAAATCGATATCGAAGTAAAGTATCAGTTATCAAAATAGAGTTAGATGTGTTTGGTGATAAGAATAAAACAAGTAACAAAAGGCGCTACAAGAAGCTCTTTTACATTTTTTCTGTGATAATTATGTGAATTATAATTCTGAAAGTTATTCTTAAAAAAATATGTGTATGATTAAATGTACACTGGTACCTATCGTTAATATATTGTAATATCCGGGTGGCTCATTAATATCTAAACATAACAGACGACTTAAAACTATATTTTGATTAAAAGTAAATTCATATATATACTGTTTGTTCTGTTTTTATTGGCTTGAATTATGATGTTATTTAATTCCCAAGTATCACTACTTGTATTTCTAATAAACATGAGGCCCCTAGTTACGGATATACTTCGTCTATTTTAGATCATACAATTTAAATGCAAAAATGTCTCAATTTTCCCCAAAAAATAATTGCAATTTTTTATTGCACCAACAACAACTTCTTTTAAGCCCGACAGGATTTTATTATATTTTTACTTTTCTTCATTTATAGGTAGGATAGGAAAAGTATTGTGTTTGCAAAAATCCGAAACCGGGATGAAACCGGAATTATACGTTTCAGGCGTTTTAAGGCCTCCTGAGTGATTTCTCAAAGATTCTGTATCTGTGTGTAGTGTGAGTGTGTGTTATCATCGTAGCTCCCAGTGTATTTATGCTAGAGAGTTGGAATTTTGTACAAAAACCAGTCTACCGCTGTGGTTGCTATTCGGAAATATTTTTTTAGACGTCATTAACCCGCAAATAACAGCGAAAATTTCGAAAATCATAAAATGCGGAAATATGATGCGATTGGTTTGAGATGTGGCACGCATGTGACTATATATAAGGCTAACATATGTGTCAAGTTTCATCTCATTATCAACATTAGTTTAATTTTTATTGAATGACTTGTGTACGTTTTTTAAAAAAATGTAAAAATTAGGAAATGGTCCAATTGAGTTGAAATTTAGTACAAGTGTACATTTTACTTAATAAATAAGTAGACTGAGTTTTCTTTTCAGTACGACAAGTATATCTATGATTTTTGTTGTATCATAAACATTAAGGAGCATTGAGCGTGGTCAATGCTGTATAGGTGACCGCTGAGAATGATACGGATGCATTTTAAAATCTTAAGACGAGTAAAGCGAGTCCAAAGGCATGTTGCAGTATAAATTTGGCGAACTGTATTTGCGAGGACGAGCGAAGCGAGTCCGAAGCAGGGAGGATAAGCGTAGCGAATATGATGTAATGAGAAAAAGTTCCGAGGTACCCGTATCCGATTTTTTATATTATAAAGGAGGAATACATCATATCAAATTTTAAGTCAATACAATAATTTCTATTTTTAAAGTGTCTAATACAAATAATTAGCTGGAACTTAGCAGTTCCATCAGTTCAACTGGCAGTTTCAGTGGTTTGGTCTTATATAGGACTACATGCGTGACAAATTTCACTTGATCCAAACATTTTCTGTGTTTTATGCATTTGTAAAATGCATTATTGTCGGTAAAATTTGTTCATAAAATTAAATTATACGGATAGCAAAACTAGACATAAATGTATATTTTTCTACCAAATTTTAACTCTCTAGTATAAGTAGAGTAAAGAGATCAACAGTGATAATATAATAGACACACACACATACAGACAAACAACTTTGTAAAAACTACTCAAGAGGTCTTAAAAACAACTGAAACAGATGATACAGTTTCGCAACTTTTTTTGCGTGTAAACTTCATTTACACCAACGGCATAAATGAGGAAAAGTACCAATTGGACAAATATAAATATACCAAATTTCGTTTCAATACGGTAAAAATATCTACGGGTTTTGTTAGATCATAAAAGTTTAGCAGCATCAGTGCCTGGATAGGATACCGCTGGGAATAAAACTAATGTATTTACTATCTGAGGACGAGCAAAGCGAGTCCGAAGAAGTGCTGAAATACATTAGTCTGAATTTTATATTTTGAGGACAAGCGAAGCGAGTCCAAATTAGAGAGGCTGAGTGTAGTGAATCCGAGGAAAAGTCCCGTACCCGTTTTTTAATGGATTTAAAGTGACTCAGAAATGAATAAGTTATTCTTAATGATAAAATTAATTATTATGAAGATCTTGAGTTCTTTTTAGCAAGTTTCTATTTCTTTTGAAATTGTAATACTTAATTAAGATTAACTCTATATTATAAATAAAATATTTGTCTGCTGAAATTATAACTTATGAATAATTTATGTTCACAATAAGGCTTAATATCTAATTTAATTTAATTTAATCACTGATAAATTAATTTATCAGTCAAACCGATGGTAACATGTATAAGTCATTAATACATTTGGCCCTTTATGTATCGATTTACTTAATACTATATAGATTGCCTAAACACAACAAATATTTTTATAGGTACTCTACATACTAAATTAATACATATAAATAATTTAATAGATTAAACAGCATTGCAAGTTTTAAATATACTCTAACATTTACATTAAACCTGGGTCAAAACATATTTTTTTTCCGTGCACAGTTGCGGACTAGACTCTTGTCTGGTGCACTTAAGTAGGGGTACCACCCTAACAACAAAACATTATTTTAAAATAGTGTCATAAATTATCTATTAATGAAGAAAGATCGTAAAGAACAAATATAATAACTTAAACACCAGCTGAGTATTTAATAAACTGGTCTTAGATGGCAAAGGGTGGCGGAATACAAGAATCTACATTTAGTTGACGAGGACTACTTTTAATATAGTTTTAATTAAAAACGTTAAAATGCAATTTGAAATGCTTAAAATATTGCAACGAACCAATATTTATACAAGTATTTTATGAATAATCAATCATTAATTAATAATAGAACATAATAATTCAGCAACCGGAAGTATTGCCAACTTTTTTTAGATTATTGTATATTGTTAGGGTGGCAGTATTACTTAAGTGCACCAGTGAACCGCCTTTCGTATTATCAGTAGTGCTCCTTCTATATATAGTATTATTCTAAGGGTATACCCGATCTCGATATATTGAGGGGCTCTGTGTAACATCATTGTAACATACTCCAACATAGTGTTAAGGTTATGATAAATCAATCTTTGTCGACTTTTCACACATAAATATTCTATTATATAAGTTACTGTAATTGTGCACTTTTTTTTAATTCTATTGATATTCGAAGAGGTTAAGGTTACTATTTTGATGTTTCAAAATTCAAAAGCCCCAATAGTAATAATATCTCAATGCATTTTACAAAAAATATATTTTGTATATTTATACAAACGTGGGTTTAGTCTTGTTGGTGAATAAACATTTATTTTTTTATATTTATATAATTTCTACAAGACCGTTCTCTTTCTTTAAAACAGGATAAATAACTGTGAAATTTCTGTTTAATTTTAAGGAATTAAAAAAAATACCTCTATATTCCAAAACTACCAATCTACATACATTATTAGTGGTCAGAAGAGATTTTCCGTAAACTTATTTTCCCCTATAAGGCCAATAGCAAGGAGTAAACACGTATGATCTTCGCTAATAGAGTTGATTGAACCCCGCAACCTCTCACATTTTAGGAAAAGAAAAAACCTAAATATAGCAAAAAATACGTCGCTTATTATTTTTATTTAAAGTCCATAAAAAAATTGACAATCAATACTCGTATACGTAAAGGAAGGGAGGCTACACAGGGCGCCAAATTAATATTAAATATATTGTGTCATCCTCCTCTTGCGTAATTTGTATACCATCCTCCTCTTGTGTATTTAGTATACCATCCTACTCTTGTGTATTTTGTATACCATCCTTCCTCTTGTGTATTGTGTATACAATCCTCATCTTGTGTATTGTGTATACCATCCTTCCTCTTGTGTATTTTGTATACCATCCTACTTTTGTGTATTGTGTATACATACCATCCTCCTCTTGTGTAATACCATCCTCGTCTTTGTGTATACCATCCTCCTATTTTTATACCATCCTCCTCTTGTGTATACCATCCTACTCTTGTTGTGTATACCATCCTCCTCTTGTGTATTGCGTATACCGTCCTTACTCTTGTGTATTTGTATACCATCCTTGTGTATTTGTATACTCTTGTGTATTTGTATACCATCTCCTTTGTGTATTGCGTATACCGTCCTTACTCTTGTGTATTTAGTATACCATCCTACACTTGTGTCTTTTGTATACCATCCTTCCTCTTGTGTATTTTGTATACCATCCTATGTATATATATATCCTATAGCATCCTATATATATATATATATATATATTATATATATATAAGTGGTTTTTACAAAGTTGTTTGACTGTATGTGTCTTTTATCATTGTATCTCCCAGTGTATTTATGCTAGAGATGAAACTTTGTACAAAACTCAATCCTTAGATCTAGTTTTTTTATTTAACTATACTATTTGCTGTTATTTTGTAACGAAAGCATAGAGGTATATACTAGAAGGAGCCTAGCTTATCTCAATACATTGAGAGGCCTAAAACATCTTATTGGGCTCTGTGTAACTTAATTGAAACCTTCTTCAAGAGTGATTTAAGGTTATAAAAAATAAATTGATTTTGGCTTCTCGCATATTGTTTGTGTTTTGATTTGTATTTTTAACATTCCCTTATATAAGTTACAGTAATTTTGTACTGATTATTTGATTATATTAATAATCGATTACTTTTTCGATGTTTCACAATTTAACCCAGAGGGCCCCTCTAGTAATGATATTTCTATTCACGAAAGTATGAACGATAGAGTCTAAGAAAGTATACACAAACACAACAGGAGGATGGTATACACAATACACAAGAGTAGGATGGTATACTAAAGAGAAGAATGGTTTACACAATAGGAGGATGGTATACAAAGACGAGGATGGTATTCAAAATACACAAGAGGAGGATGGTATACACAATACACAAGAGTAGGATGATATACACAATAGGAGGATGGTATACACAAGACGAGGATGGTATTCAAAATACACAAGAGAAGGATGGTATACACAATAGGAGGATGGTATACACAAGACGAGGATGGTATTCAAAATACACAAGAGGAGGATGGTATAAACAAGACGAGGATGGTATTCAAAATACACAAGAGGAGGATGGTATACACATACACAAGAGTAGGATGGATACACAAGAGAAGGATGGTATAACAATAGGAGGATGGTATACACAGACAGGATGTATTCAAAATACAAGACAAAGACGAGGATGGTATTCAAAATACACAAGAGGAGGATGTATACACAATACACAAGGAGTAATGGTATACACAAGAGGAGGATGGTATACAAATAGGAGGATGGTAACATACGAGGATGGTATACATAAGATGAGGATGGTATTCAAAATACACAAGAGGAGGATGGTATACACAATACACAAGAGGAGGATAGTATGCACAATAGGAGGATTGTATACACAATACACAAGAGGAGGATAGTATGCACAATAGGAGGATAGTATACACAAAACGAGGATGGTATTCAAAATACACAAGAGGAGGATGGTATACACAATACACAAGAGTAGGATGGTATACACAAGAGGAGGATGGTATACACAATAGGAGGATGGTAACACAAGAGGGATTGTATACACAATACACAAAAGGAAGGATGGTTATACAAAAGACACAAGTGTAGGATGGTATACTAAATACCACAGGTAAGGACGTAAACGCAATACACACAAGAGGAGGATGGTATACAAAATACACAAGAGGAAGGATGGTATACAAAATACACAAGTGTAGGATGGTATACTAAATACACAAGAGTAAGGACGGTATACGCAATACACAAGAGGAGGATGGTATACACAATACACAAGAGTAGGATGGTATACACAAGAGGAGGATGGTATACAAAATAGGAGGATGGTATACACAAGACGAGGATGGTATTCAAAATACACAAGAGGAGGATGGTATGTATACACAATACAAAAAGTAGGATGGTATACAAAATACACAAGAGGAAGGATGGTATACACAATACACAAGATGAGGATTGTATACACAATACACAAGAGGAAGGATGGTATACAAAATACACAAGAGTAGGATGGTAACTAAATACACAAGAGGAGGTGTATACAAATTACGCAAGAGGAGGATGACACAATATATTAATATTAATTTGGCGCCCTGTGTAGCCTCCCTTCCTTTACGTATACGAGTATTGATTGTCAATTTTTTTATGGACTTTAAATAAAAATAATAAGCGACGTATTTTTTGCTATATTTAGGTTTTTTCTTTTCCTAAAATGTGAGAGGTTGCGGGGTTCAATCAACTCTATTAGCGAAGATCATACGTGTTTACTCCTTGCTATTGGCCTTATAGGGGAAAATAAGTTTACGGAAAATCTCTCTGACCACTAATAATGTATGTAGATTGGTAGTTTTGGAATATAGAGGTATTTTTTTTAATTCCTTAAAATTAAACAGAAATTTCACAGTTATTTATCCTGTTTTAAAGAAAGAGAACGGTCTGTAGAAATTATATAAATATAAAAAATAAATGTTTATTCACCAACAAGACTAAACCCACGTTTGTATAAATATACAAAATATATTTTTTGTAAAATGCATTGAGATATTATTACTATTGGGGCTTTTGAATTTTGAAACATCAAAATAGTAACCTTAACCTCTTCGAATATCAATAGAATTAAAAAAAAGTGGCACAATTACAGTAATTATATAATAGAATATTTATGTGTGAAAAGTCGACAAAGATTGATTTATCATAACCTTAACACTATGTTGGAGTATGTTACAATGATGTTACACAGAGCCCTCAATATATCGAGATCGGTATACCCTTAGAATAATACTATATATAGAAGGAGCACTACTGATAATACGAAAGGCGGTTCACTGGTGCACTTAAGTAATACTGCCACCCTAACAATATACAATAATCTAAAAAAAGTTGGCAATACTTCCGGTTGCTGAATTATTATGTTCTATTATTAATTAATGATTGATTATTCATAAAATACTTGTATAAATATTGGTTCGTTGCAATATTTTAAGCATTTCAAATTGCATTTTAACGTTTTTAATTAAAACTATATTAAAAGTAGTCCTCGTCAACTAAATGTAGATTCTTGTATTCCGCCACCCTTTTGCCATCTAAGACCAGTTTTATTAAATACTCAGCTGGTGTTTTAAGTTATTATATTTGTTCTTTACGATCTTTCTTCATTAATAGATATTTATGACACATATTTAAAATAATGTTTTGTTGTTAGGGTGGTACCCCTACTTAAGTGCACCAGACAAGAGTCTAGTCCGCAACTGTGCACGGAAAAAAATATAATGTTTTGACCCAGGTTTAATGTAAATGTTAGAGTATATTTAAACTTGCAATGCCTGTTTAATCTATTAAATTATTTATTGTATTAATTTAGTATGTAGAGTACCTATATAAAAATATTTGTTGTGTTTAGGCAATCTATATAGTATTAAGTAAATCGATACATAAAGGGAAATGTATTAATGACTTATACATGTTACCATCGGTTTGACTGATAAATTAATTTATCAGTGATTAAATTAAATTAATTAGATATTAAGCCTTAATTGTGAACATAAATTATTCATAAGTTATAATTTCAGCAGACAAATATTTTATTTATAATATAGAGTTAATCTTAATTAAGTATTACAATTTCAAAAGAAATAGAAACTTGCTAAAAAGAACTCAAGATCTTCATAATAATTAATTTTATCATTAAGAATAACTTATTCATTTCTGAGTCACTTTAAATCCATTAAAAAACGGGTACGGGACTTTTCCTCGGATTCACTACACTCAGCCTCTCTAATTTGGACTCGCTTCGCTTGTCCTCAAAATATAAAATTCAGACTAATGTATTTCAGCACTTCTTCGGACTCGCTTTGCTCGTCCTCAGATAGTAAATACATTAGTTTTATTCCCAGCGGTATCCTATCCAGGCACTGATGCTGCTAAACTTTTATGATCTAACAAAACCCGTAGATATTTTTACCGTATTTGAAACGAAATTTGGTATATTTATATTTGTCCATTGGTACTTTTCCTCATTTATGCGTTGGTGTAAATGAAGTTTACACGCAAAAAAAGTTGCGAAACTGTATCATCTGTTTCAGTTGTTTTAAGACCTCTTGAGTAGTTTTACAAAGTTGTTTGTCTGTATGTGTGTGTGTCTATTATATTATCACTGTTGATCCTCTTTACTCTACTTATACTAGAGAGTTAAAAATTTGGTAGAAAAATATACATTTATGTCTAGTTTTGCTATCCGTATAATTTAAATTTTATGAACAAATTTACCGACAATAATGCATTTTACAAATGCATAAAACACAGAAAATGTTTGGATCAAGTGAAATTTGTCACGCATGTAGTCCTATATAAGACCAAACCACTGAAACTGCCAGTTGAACTGATGGAACTGCTAAGTTCCAGCTAATTATTTGTATTAGACACTTTAAAAAATAGAAATTATTGTATTGACTTAAAATTTGATATGAGTGTATTCCTCCTTTATAATATAAAAAATCGGATACGGGGTACCTCGGAACTTTTTCTCATTACATCATATTCGCTACGCTTATCCTCCCTGCTTCGGACTCGCTTCGCTCGTCCTCGCAGAAATACAGTTCGCCAAATTTATACTGCAACATGCCTTTGGACTCGCTTTACTCGTCTTAAGATTTTAAAATGCATCCGTATCATTCTCAGCGGTCACCTATACAGCATTGACCACGCTCAATGCTCCTTAATGTTTATGATACAACAAAAATCATAGATATACTTGTCGTACTGAAAAGAAACTCAGTCTACTTATTTATTAAGTAATAATGTACACTTGTACTAAATTTCAACTCAATTGGACCATTTCCTAATTTTTACATTTTTTAAAAAACGTACACAAGTCATTCAATAAAAATTAACTAATGTTGATAATGAGATGAAAACTTGACACATATGTTAGCCTTATATATAGTCACATGCGTGCCACATCTCAAACCAATCGCATCATATTTCCGGATTTTATGATTTTTCGAAATTTTAGCTGTCATTATTGCGGGTTAATGACGTCATAAAAAAAATATTTTCCGAATAGCACAACTACAGCGGTAGACTGGTTTTTGTACAAAATTCCAACTCTCTAGCATAAATACACTGGGAGCTACGATGATAACACACACTCACACATACACACACAGATACAGACATCTTTGAGAAATCACTCAGGAGGCCTTGAAAACGCCTGAAACGTATAATTCCGGTTTCATCCCGGTTTCGGATTTTTTGAAAACACAATACTTTTCCTATCCTACGGTATAAATAAAGAAAAGTAAAAATATAATAAAATCCTGTCGGGCTTAAAAGAAGTTGTTGTTGGTGCAATAAAAAATTGCAATTATTTTTTGGGGAAAATTGAGACATTTTTGCATTTAAATTGTATGATCTAAAATAGACGAAGTATAATATCCGTAACTAGGGGCCTCATGTTTATTTAGAAAAATACAAAGTAGTGATACTTGGAATTAAATAACATCATAATTCAAGCCCAATAAAAACAGAACAAACAGTATATATATGAATTTACTTTTAATCAAAATATAGTTTTAAGTCGTCTGTTATGTTTAGATATTAATGAGCCACCCGGATATTACAATATATTAACGATAGGTACCAGTGTACATTTAATCATACACATATTTTTTTAAGAATAACTTCAGAAATTATAATTCACATAATTATACAGAAAAATGTAAAAGAGCTTCTTAATAGATCTTTCTATCTTAAAATATTCAAATAAACAAAGTATTCATGTATATATAATAATTAATATTACTTATTAAATATTAATAAGTTTAAATTAAAAGTTAATAATTACTATTCTATAGAAATAGAATGAGGAGTTAAACCCGCAATAAAAGTTTAAGTATATGAGAATATTCAACTAAACCTGGGTCATAACAACATATTTCCTTGATATTTTTCTCCGTGCACAGTTGCGGGCTAGACTCTTGTGTGCACCAGTCAATCGGCTTTCGTGTTATCAGTGGAATTACATTGTGTTTACGGTCCTTTGCTCCTTCTATAAATAGCAGCCTTGGGCAAACTACGGCCCGCGGGCCACATGCGGCCCGCGGAGCATTTTTATGTGGCCCGCGGGCAAAATTAAAATGTTTGGAAAAAAGATAAAATAAATAAAAAATAAAAAAAATATTAGGTATATAAGGAAATAAATTATTTAATTCAAAATTATTATGAAAAATTAGATACAAAAATAAGGAAATAATTGATTGGTACTTTAACCTTAAAGTTTGGAGAAACAAAAATAGTAAGATAAGAAACAATTACATAATGAGCAGCCGCCTTTCATATCAATTCTCATTGTCGGATTTGGCGAATTTTAATTATTTTGGTGAATTTTTATTTTCACAATAATAAGATAAATAAATAGATAGGCTATTTTGCCTTCAGTGAATTGCCGAAAAGGAGTTGATAAAATACAATCCCTTTGATGTTTTTTTTATAGGAATACTTTTTAAAATTATTTTTACACCTAGTATCTAGCAAAAATTTGTCTTAGTTATATTTCAAGATCTGACGAAGATACTCCGTTTTGTTTTTTTCCGTTTAGTGCTAAAGTTCTCCAATTCCTATTCTTTGAGAATAAATTTTACTTTAGTAAAATACAAGCGTAACTGCAATTTGTTGCGGGTTTAGCATACTTTAAAATTTAAGGAATGCGGCCCGCGACTGGCTATAAAAAGGCTAAGCGGCCCTTCGCTAGAAAAGTTTGCCCAGGCCTGATATGTAGTATTATTCTAAGGGTATACCCCTCTAGTAATATATACCTATGGTTATGGGATGAACACTAATGAAGACATTAGTTCTTCCGTCCAATATAGATAAACTATGAGTTCACTAAAAATGCTAGTAAAGGGTTTCTATGTAGACACTGTACTAACACTATAATAGTAGGGGGCCGCTTCGCGGCTACATGATTTTTGTCCTAAATCAGTTTTTTAGGAGCATACTGCCACGATATAAGCGTTCAAAAGTATTAATGAGATGTTGTTTACATTATGTTATATATTTCAATTGATAAATCCGTAACTAATGCTTATAATTAAACTTCATGCACGTATTAACTACACTTATTAGTACATGTGTATAAAATTTCAGCACGATCAAGTAGTTTCAGTAGTAGTAATATGGGGGGAGTGGTAGTAAATACCAGGCAAGTAGGCATCGTTGTTGGGCCCTTTTTGCCAGCTCCCTAAGATAGTGTTCTACTCCTTTTCATTTCAAGTGTAGGTATATTTCGTCTAATCTAGACAGAAGAGCCGTGGATTTCTATGGTTTCTCTCATGCTTTTTTCAAGCAATCATACATATTTTCACTGACTTATAGTCTAGTGAAAAGTAGGAACAACACGTGCCTTCGCTGTTAAACCAAACCTCCATACACTTTAAATTACAAAGCAGACACACTATAGTATTAAAATGAATCTACTATGAGGGTTCTAAATTTTGCCTATACCCAGTTTCATTAAGGCTAAGGGATCTTTAACGAGTACCTGACAACGCTCAGGCTCGAGACCACCGGCTTTACGTCTCTTCTGAAGGACGTGGTACGCAGGATTTTTATCCCTTTCATAAAAATCCCAGGCCCGTGCTCATAGGGATTGAACCTATGAGTAAATAAACTCGGAAGTTAAAAGTCCGTTTATTCTGTGTATTGGCCGCGTACCTTAAACACTACACCACGGGTGGGTGACTCAGCACGATCAAACAATTTTATGAAGTTTTTTTAAACAAATATCTTTATTTATTTCAAAGTAAATATGAAAATTATACATCTTAAATGCTGAATTAAAAATTAGTAACACAATACATCTAAGGTTATAAACATAGTATAAAGAGCTCCTACTTTAGTGTCCTAAGGACATTGAGCTGTAGGAGAAGTTTTATGATTTTATACATTTTCGCTGTCATTATTTTTGGTTAATGACGTCACACAAATTTTATAAACAATAAGGATTGGGACATTAACAAGGTCGATTTTGTACCAAGTTTCATCCGAAAAAGCGTTTGAAAGTTATCGTGTCCCATCGAAACAACCGTCTAGGAACAAAATCTCGAAACATGCATACACACACATAGTATATATATATATATATATATATATATATATATATATATATATATTAAAAATTTAAAAAAAAATTTTTATATATTCTTGATGATAAGTCCCCCCTCCCTCTTTTAACCTTATCTCGGAAGCTGATTTATCTTTTATAATTCGCTAAAAGAGTAAAACAATATGGCAACCATACCAACCTATGGCATGGTACTAGAAAAATGGCAACCTATGGCATGGTACTTTAACATGTATAGACAGGAAAGTAGCATTTGCCTGATGTTTTGAAATAAAGTCAAATAAAGTATTGCCTTTAGTAAGATGAAGTTCTTCTTTAAATACATATTGTTAAAAGTTCATACTAATGGAGTTAAATACTCCATTGGCAGGAAAGTTCAAAATTTAGATACAAGACTGGCATGCAGCTTGTATTTTACCAACTTAGATATCGTTTTTGTTGAGTCATTTTTTTGTTCATAATTATTAGTTTATTAATTTATTGTTGTTATATTGAAAAAAAAAACAATTAAAAATCCTAGGTTATCATTTGTGTTGTGATATATAACTATTGTTCCTAATAGAAGTGAGTAGATAAATATTGTATGCTACAAGGCATGAAAGGAAATATTACTGACACTTAAGGTGCTTAACTTCCTCGGCAGTCAAAACGTAAATTATCTGCCTCGTCATCACCTCTGCTTGTAAATATTATAGTTTTTGATTCGAGGACAAAATTTATTACTAGTCTTTAAAATACAATTCTCTTACCGTGTTACATATATAACCATTTATCTAACATTTCACGTTATAACTAGTTTCATTTTACTTTTTAATAGTTTAAATAATGGTTTGTTTCTTAAGATTAATTTTAACACGACTTAAAATTCTTAAGATAAATTTTAAACAACGATTTAAATTAAATATAGTACATCTTTTTTTAGAAAATTATAAATAATGCTAATAACGTGGCTGTATCTATACTTTTAATATTGAATAATAACTTGCATTTACTTGAGTAATAATTGATTTACCTATTGAAGTTTTTTAAAAATATTTTCGTGATTTTAGAAAGTTTAAACCTTGATTTTAGCGTGAGTTGACAAAATATTGTTCCAAGAAATAATAATGTATGCTCCTTAATTGAATAAAATACGCCGAGAAAGGAATAATGTCTGGCACGTAGCATCTTTGTCCTACTCGGCAGTCAAATTGTTAATAAACTGCGTAGGCTTCCGCGGTTATTGTCATGAAGATTAGGTCTTCCGGTGGTGACCGCGTCAATGTAGATGAAGAAGTGAACTGAACTGTTCAGTTCAGTTTTGTAGAACATTGTGTTTCTATCCATGATGTCCTACATCTCTGAAGATGCCTCCTACAGTGGAAGCGAAACGTTGGATTCTTCATATACATTGACGCGGTCACCACCAGAAGACCTAAATCTTCAGTCAAATTGTTAGTTACCTGCCTCGGCTTCGCTTCTGCAAAGTAATAGTCCACCATTCCTTTCGACTAAGGGGCTAAATTAATACTTGTCGATAATATTACATTGCCTATCAAGTAGCAAAAACATTATTATCTTTTATTCTTATTAAGTGTATTGTAATTTTTGATAACCTAAAATTATTGCGATGATCTTAAATCCTCGTCGGGGATCAGCGGTTGAAAACCAGTCTGGTATGGTTTATATTGTATATTATTGAATAAGATAGATAGATGCTTATATAGGGGTTTGCGGAGTACTATTTACACTACTAGTACTAGATACTCGTCTGACTAGTACAATATTGTATATAATTGGTAAGATGCTAGTCAGTAAAGAGTGTGAGTAGGTTAGAGACCTTGGTACTTAGTTAAGTAAACTAAGCTAAACCTTTCCAAGATAGTGACGGAACGGAATACCACAGCTTCTTTCTCACCGGATCTCGGACCAACACACCATCTCTTGCAAGATCCGGCAACATCGCCCGCCCACCCCCACTTCTTCGGTATTCCGACCCTATTCGTTCGGCGACCCCACTCTCAGGATATCTTTCAGGAGTCGGTACTGTATCGGCTCGGACCATTATGACTAACCTTTTTCCAGTCATCTCTTAGATAAGTCATGTAATCAAATGACACATGTTGTTCGTCCAGCACCGCGTATATATTGTAACGCTCTGTGCAAACTACGTAATAAATTTTGTAAAAATATTAGGAGGCCGCGTTCCAATATTTGGAGACGGGAAATGTTTAATTTAAAAGCGGTGCAATAGAGGTGTCACAATATAATTCGATCTATAGCCTTATCTTATCCACAGAACTATTTTAGAGGGAGGGAAAATGAAAATTATAAATTAAGTTTGTGTTACAATATCTTATGTAAAATATCGGTTGGTTAAAGGGTACTTTGCTTGAGCTTGCTTATATGTCTTTTAGCGAATTTTATTTGAAGAAAAAGCCTCGTGTGGTATGGGGGAGGGGTGCGCCTGGGAGTGTGTCCTAAATCGTTTTAGGGGCCTCTAATAATGAAGAAATGCGTTTTGCTAATATTTTTAAATCAAACAAACTTAGTTCAAAAATCTACCTTGGGAAAGACACGAACCCTAATAAAAAAAAACCAGGTCGTTGTGACGTAATTAACCCGGTTCAACAAAAGTTTCAAGAAATCGTTAAGGTTATTATTTTTTGCCGCATAAAGATCGTTTTGTTTGATTTTTAGGGCGCTATATTGAATGAACCCGATCTGAAATCGATACGACTACACTAAGTGCCCAAAAAGTCGAATAAACCCTGGATAATAACAAAAAACCAAGATGACGGTCAGAAAAATATAATAGAAAAAAATGTTGTTTTCGATGTTTTTTAGGGTACTGAATTAAGTAAAACCGGTCTGGAGTTTTCTTAAAGCTATGGTTCCCAGGTTCTAATTTTGGTACCAGCGCTAATTTTTATCGTATTTTTTTACAGTATTTAAATTTATACTTCAAAATAATTCTAGCGCTGAAGTCTGCCAGCCGGGCGATGTTTTCTTAAATGCGCGCTTTCTTACTTATTAATTCATTTTTTTTTCTTTAATTTTCGGTATATATTTAATAACCTGAGCAGTTTCGTCACAACTTGTTGTTTAATTTTTTAGAATTTTTTTAAAAAATGCTTATGCTAAAAAGTAGCATAAGCTGAGCTTTAAATGAGTGCAAAAAATGCTGTGTAGTGTATAATCTATGGGATGAATGAAGGCATTTTCTTTGAAAAATTCGAAAAACTTAAATGACAAGTTTTGACGCCATTGCTCAGGCCATTGCTCAGGCCATTAATATATATCGAAAAATTAAGCAAAAATTGAATTGATAAGCAAAAATGCATCGTTCGGCTTGGAGACCTCCGCGCCGGAATTTTTAGGATGCGTCAATTTTAAGGTTTGGCCTAAAAGGGCTCAAACCTACCTCTTGGGGGGAGGGGGGGGTCCTATAATGCTTCTCTGAGGGGTCTATTTTTAACTAGAGTAGTGTTAATGATTATAGCGAGCTTAATTTAATGTATAATAAACAAGCAGGCATATTTGTTTATGATAACTAGAGATACACTACTGCAAAATTTTAACTTCAATGTATGTATTGCCGTTTTTAATGATTCCTTAACAAACTTTCATGACCTTTGATAAACATTGAACTTACGCAGACAATGAGGTGAATCTTGGCATATTTACTGTTCACACACACAGATATATATATATATATATATATATATTATATATATATATATATTATATATTATTTATATATATATTATATATTATATCTGTGTGTGTGTGTGTGAACAGTAAATATGCCACCAAGATTCACCTTATTGTCAGCGTAAGTTCAATGTTTATCAAAGGTCATGAAAGTTTGTTAAGGAATCATTAAAAACGGCAAGTTTTTCACTGACTGACAATTGCCATCAGATTTATTTTAAGCGTTATAAGTGTGAATTGTTTTTAAAAACCACAACAATAATTCAGTATTACTGTATTTGAGGACGTACGTTGTTCAAGCTAAGAGATCATAAAGAGGATGTAAATATTTGTATGGACCAGGGTAATAAAACTTAACGCTTTAAATCTTCACATTCCTTTTAAATGAGTTCTGCTGTAAGGACAGAAAGAATTTTTTAATTTCCAGTGATATGATAACCGCTCGAGTGGGGGACGGCGCGGCGCCGCCTCATTCTTTGTTCCCTAAAAATCAATTTAGGAACGTAGTGAGTGCCTATAGTAACCAGTCTTGACTCTGCATCCCTCTAAAACCAATCTCCGTATTATCTTTGACTCTTAACACGAAGTATTTAATTTATTTAAACCCTAATACTATTAAATTTGATATCTTGTGCTGCACAGTAAATATCTCTTTAACACCCCTCGGTTTGCGTGTCCCTAAATTATTTTCAAACCTATTTTGCTCTCATTTGAAAGTCCAAATAATCCCTGTTTCGATTAGACCTAATTTTGGGTTGATGATATCTTATGTTCGACAACGCACTGGTGTTTTCCTCTCCCCCGTTGTTACCTTGTAGCACCATTTCAGAATTTGTATTTATTGTTTATCTTGCCCAATATACCTAAAAAAAGCACTTTACCCAAATGTTTGTTTACCCAAATAAATTGATTTTTAAATTGCAAGAGTAATAAAAATTGCACCTGTTAGGACTCAATTTCATTAATGTTAGTTCTTTTCCCTTAATAACATGTATTTATCAACATTGTAAACACAAGATTTCTTTTGTTTCCTTATAACACAAATTGTACGTGTTGATCATCTGGAAGGTTACTTAGAAACATGATTCAGCATGCTGAACATTTTAATGTGGTTTCTTATTGAATCATATTAAGTTCTATGAAGAACAGACGTATGTCAACATTTTCGGTTACCATTTTGGGCTTGAATTTATTTAAAAAAAAGAAAAAAGCAAATGGTGCAAAATATAGCTTATTTTCTACAATTCATGCTTGTTTGCTTTATTTAACTTTTATAATTAAATTTTTTTGTGCTTCTGATTCTGTGACTTATAGTGCACTTTATCATAACATACTGAACAGCTGCCCATGCTTAGATGATTGTTGTACAAAAATTGCTGTCTAGAATTTTAATGCGATAGTGCAAAAAAGCTGTCATTATTTCTACCTCAATGGAGCCAAAAAAACAGTTGTTGCTACAAATTCTTTGTTAGTAAATTTTAACAAATTGCTATTAGTGCTAACAAATAGAGCTTTACTTGCAATTGTCAATTCTAATTGAGACAAGCCAAACAAACTGCTGTTCACTTATATGCTATTTAAGCTGAACAATGTGCTGTTAATGCTAATAATGTTAGCTCTCTAAACCACTGTCATTCAAAACTGGTCCATCCAAACAAACTGCTGTTCACTTATATGCTATTTAAGCTGAACAATGTGCTGTTAATGCTAATAATGTTAGCTCTCTAAACCACTGTCAGTTCAAAACTGGGTCCATCCAAACAAACTGCTGTTCACTTATATGCTATTTAAGCTGAACAATGTGCTGTTAATGCTAATAATGTTAGCTCTCTAAACCACTGTCATTCAAAACTGGGTCCATCCAAGCAAACTGCTGTTCACTTATATGCTATTTAAGCGAACAATGTGCTGTAACTAATAATGTTAGCTCTCTAAACCACTGTCAGTTCAAAACTGGTCCATCCAAGCAAACTGCTGTTCACTTATATGCTATTTAAGCTGAACAATGTGCTGTTAATGCTAATAATGTTAGCTCTCTAAACCACTGTCAGTTCAAAACTGGTCCATCCAAGCAAACTGCTGTTCACTTATATGCTATTTAAGCTGAACAATGTGCTGTTAATGCTAATAATGTTAGCTCTCTAACCACTGTCAGTTCAAAACTGGGTCCATCCAACAAACTGCTGTTCACTTATATGCTATTTAAGCTGAACAATGTGCTGTTAATGCTAATAATGTTAGCTCTCTAAACCACTGTCAGTTCAAAACTGGGTCCATCCAAGCAACTGCTGTTCACTTATATGCTATTTAAGCTGAACAATGTGCTGTTAATGCTAATAATGTTAGCTCTCTAAACCACTGTCAGTTCAAAACTGGGTCCATCCAAACAAACTGCTGTTCACTTATATGCTATTTAAGCTGAACAATGTGCTGTAATGCTAATAATGTTAGCTCTCTAAACCACTGTCAGTTCAAAACTGGGTCCATCCAAGCAAACTGCTGTTCACTTATATGCATTTAAGCTGAACAATGTGCTGTTAATGCTAATAATGTTAGCTCTCTAAACCACTGTCAGTTCAAAACTGGGTCCATCCAAACAAACTGCTGTTCACTTATATGCTATTTAAGCTGAACAATGTGCTGTTAATGCTAATAATGTTAGCTCTCTAAACCACTGTCAGTTCAAAACTGGGTCCATCCAAGCAAACTGCTGTTCACTTATATGCTATTTAAGCTGAACAATGTGCTGTTAATGCTAATAATGTTAGCTCTCTAAACCACTGTCAGTTCAAAACTGGTCCATCCAAACAAACTGCTGTTCACTTATATGCTATTTAAGCTGAACAATGTGCTGTTAATGCTAATAATGTTAGCTCTCTAAACCACTGTCAGTTCAAAACTGGGTCCATCCAAGCAAACTGCTGTTCACTTATATGCTATTTAAGCTGAACAATGTGCTGTTAATGCTAATAATGTTAGCTCTCTAAACCACTGTCAGTTTCAAAACTGGGTCCATCCAAACAAACTGCTGTTCACTTATATGCTATTTAAGCTGAACAATGTGCTGTTAATGCTAAAATGTAGCTCTCTAAACCACTGTCAGTTCAAAACTGGGTCCATCCAAACAAACTGCTGTTCACTTATATGCTATTTAAGCTGAACAATGTGCTGTTAATGCTAATAATGTTAGCTCTAAACCACTGTCAGTTCAAAACTGGGTCCATCCAAGCAAACTGCTGTTCACTTATATGCTATTTAAGCTGAACAATGTGCTGTTAATGCTAATAATGTTAGCTCTCTAAAACCACTGTCAGTTCAAAACTGGGTCCATCCAAACAAACTGCTGTTCACTTATATGCTATTTAAGCTGAACAATGTGCTGTTAATGCTAATAATGTTAGCTCTCTAAACCACTGTCAGTTCAAAACTGGGTCCATCCAAAAAACTGCTGTTCACTTATATGCTATTTAAGCTGAACAATGTGCTGTTAATGCTAATAATGTTAGCTCTCTAAACCACTGTCAGTTCAAAACTGGGTCCATCCAAGCAAACTGCTGTTCACTTATATGCTATTTAAGCTGAACAATGTGCTGTTAATGCTAATAATGTTAGCTCTCTAAACCACTGTCAGTTTCAAAACTGGGTCCATCCAAGCAAACTGCTGTTCACTTATATGCTATTTAAGCTGAACAATGTGCTGTTAATGCTAATAATGTTAGCTCTCTAAACCACTGTCAGTTCAAAACTGGGTCCATCCAAGCAAACTGCTGTTCACTTATATGCTATTTAAGCTGAACAATGTGCTGTTAATGCTAATAATGTTAGCTCTCTAACCACTGTCAGTTCAAAACTGGGTCCATCCAAGCAAACTGCTGTTCACTTATATGCTATTTAAGCTGAACAATGTGCTGTTAATGCTAATAATGTTAGCTCTCTAAACCACTGTCAGTTCAAAACTGGGTCCATCCAAGCAAACTGCTGTTCACTTATATGCTATTTAAGCTGAACAATGTGCTGTTAATGCTAATAATGTTAGCTCTCTAAACCACTGTCAGTTCAAAACTGGGTCCATCCAAACAAACTGCTGTTCACTTATATGCTATTTAAGCTGAACAATGTGCTGTTAATGCTAATAATGTTAGCTCTCTAAACCATGTCAGTTCAAAACTGGGTCCATCCAAACAAACTGCTGTTCACTTATATGCTATTTAAGCTGAACAATGTGCTGTTAATGCTAATAATGTTAGCTCTCTAAACCACTGTCAGTTCAAAACTGGGTCCATCCAAGCAAACTGCTGTTCACTTATATGCTATTTAAGCTGAACAATGTGCTGTTAATGCTAATAATGTTAGCTCCTAAACCACTGTCAGTTCAAACTGTCCATCCAAGCAAACTGCTGTTCACTTAATATGCTATTTAAGCTGAACATGTCTGTTAATGCTAATAATGTTAGCTGGTTCAAAACTGATCCAAGCAAACTGCTGTTCACTTATATCTTGTTTAGCTGACCAATATGCTGTTAATGCTAATAATGTTAGCTCTCTAAACCACTGTCAGTTCAAAACTGGGTCCATCCAAACAAACTGCTGATTCATTCGTCGTTCCTTTAAAGTCAAATAGACGCTGTTTCAAACAAATTTATGTTAAATTAATTAATCCGCTGCTCATGCAACTAAATGGTCTGCAAATGCTGTGATAAATTGAAACTTGATCAAGCCCAACGAATAGCTGTTTACTTTTTTGTTACTGAAGCCTAACTAATTGCTGTTCAATCATTTGTTTGCATAAAAATATATTTCTAAAGAGGGCATAGCCTAGCATACATTGAGAAGCTTAAACATGTTTTAATACTCTCAAGGACTCTGTG
>JACMZG010001893.1:511164-673664 GCA_018340805.1 Microvelia longipes | reverse complement strand
TCCTGAAGTGTTGGCAATCTTTTGTAAGGCTGTTTCATAAAGCATCATTTCCCTACCTGGTCCTTCAGAGGAACCTTTATGAACTCTGGAATTAGGCCTTTTTGAAAATCCATTACTTGGTTCGTTTCCTTCTCTTTGTTGAGCTTTTGTTTGCATTTCTTGAGTAAACCCTTGAAACGACACTTGATGTTAAAGATTTTATGAAAAAAGTTGAAACCCTTCGTAAAAAAAGGATTCAGTAGATCTGTAGACTCTGTAAAGTAGAGTAATATTATTGAAAAATCAGCTACTCGTCGATACTTGCTGTTGATATATGAATATCCCTGGACTGGTTTCGGCTTAACGGCATCATCAGCATGTGAGGCAACACTCGAGCTCTCAACTAATGAAGTTATATCAGTGAATAACTTATGAAGACGATAAGTTATTCACTGATGTAACTTCATTAGTTGAGAGCTCAAGTGTTGCCTCGCCTGCTGATGATGCCGTTAATCCAAAACTGGTCCTGGGATATTCATATCCTACAGAAAGTATCGACGGGTAGCTGATTTTCATCTTGCGGTAAATACAACATCTTTAATTTTAAAGTATTGCAAAACCTGAAATTGCATGATTTGCTGACAATAGCTGTTCAAAACTGCTTAATTGTGCCCGCAAGCAATAGAGATTACTATTACTAAAGGAGTCATACCCTATCTGAATACCTTGAGAGGCTTGAAACATATTCTTGGGGCTCTATGTAACCTTCTTCATGTGTGAGTTCCGGTTATAATAAATCAATGGTCAGTTTTCTGTGCGTTGTTTCTAGTGTTTGTTATTGTATTCAGGGGCGGACTGGCCATTGAGGACGAGGGCGGACTGGCCATTGAGGACGAGGGCGGACTGGCCATTGAGGACGAGGGCGGTAGCCCTCCTTGGGCCCCTCAGCCTAAAATAAACTTAAACTAAAAACAGCGAAAGTTATAAAAAATTATTAACATATATAATATTTAATACATTCATAACACAAGAGTCAAAAGGGCCCAATACTCTAAGGTAGGGCCTAAAGAGCTCCTAGAGACAAATGTTTTTAAATTACTTAAAAATATTCTCAATTTGTTTCCTAAATTTAAGCCCCTATTCTTTATACTTGGACCTAAAGGTCCCAAACAGAAGACTTAAAATTTTATTTAAATTAATCAACTTAAGTTTTACTCAAAAGTTTATTTTAAATTATTTATTTATTTATTTTATTTAAGTATATTTTAATTTATTTAAATAAAATAATGTAATTTGATTTAAATTTATTTAATATGAAATTAAAATTAAAAAAGCTTGCTATAATAATTAATACTACTCTAGTTAAAAGTAGACCTCTGAGAAGCATTATATGACCACTCCCCCCTATTTGGCCCCTTGAGATGTAGGTTTCGGTCTTTTCAGGCCCAACCTTCCTCGGGCCTTTTTGGCTCAGTCCGCTACTGATTGTATTATAAACATTCTTTTATATAAAAGTTACATATTTAAAATTGCAACTGATAGAGTCTCTCTAGTTACAATATCTCTATGCCGCAATCATAGAAATATTATTACTAGAGAAGCCCTACTGATTGTATTATAAACATTCTTTTATATTAAAGTTACATATTTAAAATTGCAACTGATAGAGTCTCTCTAGTTACAATATCTCTATGCCGCAATCATAGAAATATTATTACTAGAGAAGCCCTACTGATTGTATTATAAACGTTCTTTTATATAAAAGTTACATATTTAAAATTGCAACTGATAGAGTCTCTCTAGTTACAATATCTCTATGCCGCAATCATAGAAATATTATTACTAGAGAAGCCCTACTGATTGAATTTCAAAACTTTGAAACAGTTACCTGACCTTCATAGAATATTAACATCACTCGAATCAACAATACAAATTTCAGTACCTTATATAATAGAACGTTTTAAATACAAAATAAACCCCAAATAATGTGTGGAAATCAAATGGCAGTTGGTTTATTATAATTTTAACTCATTCTTAGAGTAGGTTTTAATGAGGTTGCACAATGCGCGTGAGAGCCCCAAGCTTGAAAATAAGTTTCAAGCTTCTTAATGTATTGAGATAGGCTATGCCTAGTGATATATTTCTATGCTTCTGCCTAGTTGTTTTTGTGTCATTCATTAGGCCATTAGGATTTCACATGATTTATCCGTTTTAGGTGTTTTTAGACCTCATGAGTAGTTTTTACGAAGTTGTCTGTCTGTATGCGTGTTTCTGTTATTAATGTTGTTATTCCCTGTGTAATTATATGCTAGAGAGTTGACACTTAGTAAAAAAAATCAATCATTAGGTCTAGTTGTGCTATCCGGAAACTAATGTTAATATGACGTCATTAATAGGCAATAATGCCATAGCTTTTCGACAATTCATAAAACGCGGAAAAAATATTCGAGATTTGGCGGCGCGCATCAAGGATCTTGAATAAAGCGGATGAAACATGAGGGAACTTTTCTGACCCCATGGAAGAAATAGTAGATAGAGAAATAGGAGCAAACTTACCTTCCCATGGTTATAATGAAAAAAGGCGCCAAACGCAGGTTATGTAGCAATGTTGTCGAGTTTGCTTCTCAACTTTCTTCTGTGCTTCTCGTGATTGTTATATTTGTGGTGCTTGTTAAGTCATTATTTGTGCTTACTTAATTATAAATTTGGGACTATACTTAGCCACTTTAGTGAGCGGTAATTTAATCGTATTTATTTATAACCTTCTCAAGCAATAAACAATGGGAAACCATTGAGAGGTAAGTTTGCCTAAAAAAAATTTAAGACCTGCGCTGTTATAATAATTATAAGCATGTGCAGTTTGTACCAAGCATGTGCAGTTGGTTTTTGACGTTTGTTTCATGTTGCATTCTCTCTATTTTCTGGTTTTGGATGGAGTCACTTTTTTTGTATGGCAAATCGACCTTGTGCGTCATCCCCTTTATTCAAGATCCTTTGCACGCATGCAGTCAAGACTGCATGCGTAAGTCTAACATACAGGGTGGTGCATTTCAAATACATCTTTCTCATTACTCAGCAGCCTCCACTAAGTCCACCACTGGGAGTTTAAATACCATTTTAATCTGATAACTAAAACGTGTTTTTCTACGGTAATATTAAAAAGTTAAATAGGAGTGTACCATTATATATATAAAATTGAAATTATTTTTTGTTTATTGCTTTATTTCACTATACAATATTTACTTGTATTTATTTAATTGATTGATAGACAATAGAGTGAAATTCTGTTATATCCTAAATATTTAATACCAATTTCGCTGAATTCCTGTAATATTTTTAGTTACTAGTAATGCGTTGCATCAAGAACTCACGTCAAAAGAATACATCAAATAAAATTATTTATTTAAAGCCAGCGAAGATAGTCTATCAAAACATTCGGATGCTATACTATTTAAAAGTATAAAGTCAAAAAGGCTCGCTTCGCTTGCTAGTTAAGGTATCTTTAACATTTTACATAGTATAAAAGGCTCGCTTCGCTCGCTAGATTGCGTATATTTATAATAAATATATAGAAAAAAAGGCTCGCTTCGCTCGCAGATGCGTATATTTATAATAATAATAGTAAAAAAGGCTCGCTTCGCTCGCTAGATTGCTATATTTACAATAATACATAGTAAAAAAGGCTCGCTTCGCTCGCTAGAATGCTTATATTTATAATAATACATAGAAAAAAAGGCTCGCTTCGCTCGCTAGATTGCGTATATTTATAATAATAATAGTAAAAAAGGCTCGCTTCGCTCGCTAGATTACTTATATTTATAATAATACATAGTAAATAAGGCTCGCTTCGCTCGCTAGATTGCGTAGATTTATATTAATGCAGAGTAAAAAAGGCTCGCTTCGCTCGCTAGAGTGTACATTTATAATAATGCATAGTAAAAAAGGCTCGCTTCGCTCGCTAGATTGCTATATTTATAATAATACAAAGTAAAAAAGGCTCGCTTCGCTCGCTTGATTGCTATATTTATAATAATACAAAGTAAAAAAAGGCTCGCTTCGCTCGCTAGAATGCTTATATCTATATAATAATACATAGAAAAAAGGCTCGCTTCGCTCGCTAGGTTGCGTATATTTATCATAATACAACGATATATTACTCGAGTTATTCCTTTAAATTTAAATTTTTTGTGTTCATTATTTTAACTGCCATTTTTAAAATTATTCAACGAAATTGAAATGTCGACCATGAAATATATATTTTCTTTTTCTACTCTTTAATGAGCTTTAAAACGATATACAACACGATTTTATCGCTCAAAATTGTTTTATCCGGTCCGCCATATTGGCCGCCATTTTGAAAATATTTTTCGTAATATTACCAAAAACTGTACAGCTCTGACATATAGTTAATTTTATTTGTATAAAAGTACCTAAAGTATATTACAATAGATCTTTATCTTGTAATTCTTATAAATTAGTAAAAATTAATTTTATATTAAATTATGGCCGCCATGTGAATTTTCGGAATTTAGTATATAACATTTTTTGTTCTACTAATCAAGAGCTTTACAACGATATATTACTCGAGTTATTCCTTTAACTTTAAATTTTTTGAGTTCATCATTTTAGCCGCCATTTTTAAATTATTCAAAAAATTTTAAAATGTTGACCATGAAACATATATTTTCTTTTCTACTCTTTAAGAGCTTTAAAACGATACAACACGATTTTTTCGCTCAAATTTTTTTTTATCCGGTCCGCCATATTGGCTGCCATGTTGAAAATATTTTTCGGAATATTACCAAAAACTATACAGCTCTGACACATAATTAGTTTTACCTGTATACAAAATTTTATCAAAATCGGTCAATTTTTACGGCTGTTATCGCGACACGTACAAACAAACACACAAACACACAAACAAACATACGCGCCGTCCCAATCTTCTGAAATGTAAGAACTCACTTACGTTCGTTCAATAAATGGTTAATAGTTATTATGTATGCCAAACGATAGGTCAAGAAAAAGTTACAGAGATTAAATAATATTGATATCAAATTGTTCGGGATATAACACAGTTAATAGTTGACACTCTAAAAAAATTTGTATAATGGTAAGTTCTAATTGACTTTTTAAAGTTTTCATTGAAAAAACAATCCCAATCAAGTTAACATTTTTTTACAAATATATCCCGTAAATCGTAAATAAAGACAATGAAGACGTTTATTACGGGTTGAGACCAATTTACAAAAAACATATACAAACGATTACACATAAAATTAGTAAGTATACAAAGTATAAAAAAGTATACAGCTAGTATACTTTATATGCAAAGTTTCGTCTTCAAATGGAAGGCGAACAATAAACGGTTTTAACTGCGGTTTTTGTTGGATCATTAGAGTTAAGTAGCATCGAGCGAAATTAGTGTATGGATGAGTGACCGCTTGGAATAAAACGAATTTATTTGCTGTTTGAGGATTGAAGCGTGTTGCTGTATAAATTTGATCATTTTCATATTCTGAGGACTAGCGAAGCGAGTTCGAAGTAGTAAGAATGAGCGTATCTAATCTAATATGATGAGGAAAAGTTCCGAGGTACCCCTTACCCGATTTTTATTAATTTAAAGAATTTAACTGAAAATTTTAAACGACCGATTTATTGAAAAATTGTATTTATAAATATAGGTTTTATCATAGAGATATATACTAGAGGGGGCATATCATATCTAAGTACATTGAGAGGCCTGAAACGTCTTCTTGGGGCTCTGTGTAACCTCATTGAAACCTCCTTTAAGAGGAAGAGTTAAGGTTATAATTAATGAATTTATTTCGGTTCCCGCACATTGTCTGCGTTTTGATTAGTATATTTAACGTTGTACTATATAAGTTATTGTAATTTTGTACTGATTATTTGATTATATATGTATAAGCGAAGGTGGTCAGGTTACTTTTTCGATGTTTCAAAATTTAACCTATAGGGCTCCTCTAGTAATAATACCTCTATGGGTTTCATATTGAAAATTGGTTAAAATAAATACAAATAAATGTATTTAGAAAAATTCTTGCGGAAAGTTAAATTACGTATTGAAGTCTTGCTTTTATGTTCAAGTAAAAGAAAACAAATTGATAGTTTATGTTATAAAGTGATTATCTTTACAAATTATGCTTTTAGCTTTAGCAGTAACATTTCTGTCTTGTTTCCTAGATTTGTGTATGTTTATCCCATAAACCAAGTCAGGAGCTGTTGAATTTGAGGTGCCAAATTCCATTAACCTTTTAGCAAATTGTCAAAGAAAAATTATTTCATCAAATTGGGGTTATGGAGGGGGAGTGTGGGGGGGTGTTTGGAAGGGGACATAATAATCAAGAATATACAGTGTGTCCCCGGACGGAGTTGCCTATACGTGTAAATGACAAAAAATTTCATTTTTCGAAAAAAAGTCATTCTTGATAAAAGCATGTTTTCAAACCAAGATTTTTTATATTTTTTATTTTTAACGGCAGAATCAAAAACTGCAATTTTTAAAACATGGACGAAGAGTAAAGTAGGCTTAGTTTTTACTCGTCAAAAAAAGTTCTTAAAATTGAATAATTGTCCCCCTGAGACAATTTTTCCATAAAAAAAATTTAAAATAAAAATTTTCAAAATTCACCCATTTTACCCCATCACCCAAATTTTGGAAAAATTAAAAGTTGTTCAATTGGGATAAATGATACTCGTTAAAGGTTTTGACTAGTGAAACTAAAATGGTAGTATTGTAAACTTCGATTTAAGTAACACTAACTGAGATATTTTAATAAAACGGGAAAGTGTTAATTTTACTAAAAAAAGCTGTCAAAAATAATAAAACAATAACAAATAAATAAACTCAAATAACACAATAATAAATAAACTCAATAAGCAATATTATGCAAACAATTAAAATCGGAAAAAAATTGACTAGACTACTGGTCCTCTGAACAGTTGATTGATTTGAGGGTACATTTATGAGTAATACTCTATTAGAAAATTGCAATATTTATTGCTCAATCCTAATAGTAGGCTATAGTACGTGTAAAATATATTTTTAAAAAGTAGCAGAATGTAGCACAAATAATATGGCATTTTTAGCGGGATTCAGTCCCGTAGAGCCTTGTGTATGACGTATGCGGAACTCAAAGCACAATAACGTACCTGGGCCTTGTAGTGACTCATCGACCTTCCTTAACTCTATCTGCGCTTTATACGTTTTACTCACCTACGTTAACCAATACTCTGTTTTCTCCTCTCTCCGTAATCTTTCCATATGAGATTTATTATAACGATTTAAAAATAATAAAATAACAGATAAACAATATAAGGTGACACTAAGTATTTCGCTTTCAATACTGTATAATAAAGTAATTATATCTATTATATTTATGTTTGAGGATTTTCATAGAAGTATCAGCGACATTGAGAGTCGTGAGACGTTCCAAATTGCTGGATTAAGGTATGAGACTGTAGAGAATGAAACGAGATAGCATTTACTATCGGGGTACAGAGCGGAGCTGATCCGATATGCATGCACCTGAATAAACGATATTTTGGCAATTGTAGTTACTGAGAGCGACTGAGACAACGCGAGATGCTACGAGCAGGGAGGAGATACGGTATGCCGAAGTCCAGTAGGGAAGTGAGGAACATACCGGCGTCAAGGCCCATTACCCGATTTTTAATTTAACTTATCTTGAATATTTATAAGATCGTTAAGCATTTATCATTTTATAGAAACAATGTTTTATCGTCTGTTGACTGACTTGTTATTTATCGAGTGCATGAACTACGAATGAGCTTGTCAGTGAGCGAGGCTCGTCTCTAGGGCTTAAACACTTGCGAGTAATATATGTATGTACTATTAGTAATATATTTAGTTGAGTTAAACGCTGGCGAAGTAACAACTTCAATAGAGAGAACGCCTGATATAAAGCATATAATGTGTAGTATACTGAGCTTGTAAGTTTAATAATATTAAGGTAAAATTTTTAATTCTTTTAGCGTCCGTTTATTTTTATATAGGGCAACCGCACACAACTTTAAGGATTGAAGTCTCTAATATAAAAATAATGCCATTTTCTTAGTAGTATTCTCTAAATGTACCTCAGAATCATCAACTGCTTCAGAGACTAAAGTAAGTCTAGTCATTTTTTTCCCGTTTATTGATTTGCAATAATTGCTTAATTGGAGTTTATTTTATTTTATTTGTTTTGAGTTTTTTATTGTCTATTGTTTTTATTATTTTGACAAGACGTTTTTTTAAAATAAAAATATAAAATATAAATGGACACTTCCCGTTTTTAAAATCTCAGTTAGTGTTCCTTAAATCGAGTTTTTAAAAACTTATCTACATTTTAAGTCTTCCAACTAGTCAAACACTTAATCGATGTTACATACACATGGATTTACCATCTCTTTATATCTAAATTTGTCTCTAAAATTGGGTGATCGGGTACAATGGGTGAATTTTGAAAAATTTTATTTTAAATTATCTTTTTTGGAAAAAATTGTCTCAGGGACAATTATTAATTTTAAGAAATTTTGAGGGGCGATAAACTAATGACAACAGTTACCTCGTTTAACCATTGTTATAAAATAAAAAAATTGCAGTTTTTGATTTCTGCACGTTAAAATAAAAAAATATAAATATCATAAAATATGTTGTGAAAACACTGCTTTTATCGAATTGACTTTTATTTCGAAAAATGAAATTTTTAAAAATTAAAAATAAAATAAAAATCTACAGATTAGGCCACTCCGTCCGGAAGCACACTGTATTATCCATGTTATTATTGTTCCTACCAAAAACCCCATCTATCAATATAACCACAAATAAAATAAATAACCCACAATTTGAAAGCAATATAATTTTATTAGACAATTGTCTAAAAACTAAAAAAAATAATATAAAAAAAAAATGAGCCGCAAAGGTATTTCCAATATGCTCTGCCAAACGCGCTATATAAAAAGATGGTCATCCTACATTATTAAGCACTCTGCCACAAATCTTATGCCATACTCATAAGCTTCAGTATATGCCCGTTGTTGTCAATATATTTAGCATTGGTCCATATGAAAATTATACAGCGCATAATATAACAAGAATAGTACAAATATAAGATATCCTAAGCTTAGACTGATAACACGAGAGCATACAACAGCATATAGACTGATGTCAGCTTGGCCAGGAGGTTAAAACGGTTCACACAGAGCCTATTAGCATTTAACAAATGTAGTTGCAAAGTGATTTACTCGTGAATAAGTAAGAGTAAGAAATGGTTTCAGACTTAAGAAAATCTAGAGGTGCGATATATGTACTCATTCATAAGTTATCTATGCTCAATTATCGTTTTTGCTTTGAGGTTCCGTTCTGACTGACGAATAATTAGCAGTCAATGTGCGTCACAAATGTATCGTAATCATATACTGCTTCCGCAAGAATTCTCTAGCTGATTATGAAGATACACATATACTTGAAGATATTTGATAGTATATAGTTTTGACAACCCATAGATTTATCACACGAGATCATAATGCATACATATGAGGTATTATACTTAGAGGAGCCCTATAGGTTAAATTGTAAACATCTGTAAAAGTAACTGACCACCTTCGCTTATACCATATATAATTCAAATAATCAGTACAAAATTAACAGATAACTTATATAGTACTACGTATAAATACTAATCATAAACGCAGACAATGTGCGGGAACCGAAAATATAATTCAGTTATTAATAACTTAACTTCTTCCTCTTAAAGGAGTTCCAATGAGGTTACATCGATTCGACGTTCAAGCTCCAATACGCAGACTATGAACAGGCTGGTTGCTACAGCCCTTACAGTAATTCAATGCAGCTTCAGACTACTAGAGCAATTATAAATATGATTCCCCCATCAAAAAAAAGTGTATGGACAAGTATATTCCGGTTGCTTGTAAATTATTGATGTTCTAAATTGTTTTACAATGTATTAGTATTATTCATTAATACATATATTAAACAAATTAATTTATTCTCGGAGATTCTAAATCGGTGTCCACACTAGTTTATAAGAGAATTTATAATGATGTATAAACTGTTCCTTTATATTTATAAATTATATAAAAAATATGTAAGTACTCTCACGCAGACTAGAGTTATAGGATGCCTTATCGATTCGCTAGCGATTTTAACCCTATCCAAGATTGGTTTTTACTTAACACTACCTACAGCATCCTGGTTTTTAAAGTATATATTATAGTATGTATCTTTATGCGACCTCATTCTCAACTCATATAGATTATTTCTTGAGAAGATCAGAGCTTATTCTAAACAAGTAATGTTTCGTGCTCAGTGTGGCCAGACAATAAAATACTTTGAAGTACAACCATGTTGCAACGGCCTTATTATCACAGTTGGGATATTACATTATTGTGCACCGTCACATGCATCCCTATACTAGTACTCATTCTAAGTCAACTTGTATTCACAAAGAGTGTCAATTATTACGGCTGCTCTATTTGTACTCTCCTCAAGTATACGGGTATTTACTTCTAAAGATATCAGGCTGTTTTGCCGGAAATATAAGATACCATCATAAACATCCGATTATTTTACCGACCTCGAGAAGCATACTTAAAACGCTATAGCTCTACATCCAAAATGACAGGCAGTTGATACAATAGAGGATTATTTGTTGCTACGAGACAAGTCCTACCAATTTTATAAATAGTTTGGTTCAAGAACTAAATCCGTTGGTTCAAGTCTTATATCAAAAGTTAAAGTTCAATTTTGAATTGAGGCAAGAACGCTGAATTGCAGCTGAAAGAATAATGTTGGCCTGCTTCTACTGGTTCGTCTGTTCATGGTATGTATTGTCGTATAACGCCCAAACTAGTATAACGCCACAAACTTTTTATCGTTTCATAACAAAAGATGTTTTGTCTTCTTGTTTTTCATCGTGTCAGTTTCACATTTCAAAACGAAGCTGATTCGAACACTTCCGCTAGATCCGGCTGCCTTCAATTGTATGGGCGATGTACAATTTCAACCCATTTTTTCCCCAATATAACAGTCGCCTTTATAGCTCTGTAGTTCATTGCTGCCGTAGCAAAGAAGTGCCTGGTTTTTGTTAAAGGAGTTATTGTATTTAAGGACACTTGTAATTTAAAATAAGAGTATATAGCTGCTGAATTTTATGCAGAACAACATTAAAATTAAAATAGAATACAGAAACAATATGTTGGGTAAGAGATAAGAATCCTTCGCAATGAAGCATATTGATCAAATCGATTTAGCGGCGCGCCATGGTTGAGGGATAGGATTTTCGCCAGGATTCTACCCAATCTCTTTGCTCAGGAGCTTCATTTAGTGAAACTTTTTATTGCTTGGTAAAACTCCTCCTCAACTTTAACTAAAACAGAAGTCTCTATACTATCTGAACTGATATGGAGACCGATTCGGAAAACTGTATGTTTCCTCTATAGCAGACTCCTAACATATCTTTATCTGCTTCTTGAACCCTCTTTTCCTCTCTGGTAACATACAGCTAACTTCTGAGGCCGCTTTTGTGCTTATGAAGCTGACGAGGATTATTGAAAATTAACAATAATGTAGTTCATTGATTGTAGTTAGTCAATAAATATATTTTTCAACAGAAAATTACGTTTCTTAGATGGGTGTCGTATGAAATGATTGCTAGAGGGATTTTGCTCGGGCTCTTGATTTCAATGATGTATGTAATTGACGTTGTTAGGTGTTCTATTGCAATTAAACTGCTCTCAAATCAATCTGACTGAAACCAAGGAATTAGGACTGGTCTAACCTATAAGCGGCTGAAATACTATAATGAAATAATGGAAAAATTAATTGTAATCAGTTTCAGTCTGATAGGACTAATCTTATGCCTTACTTAGTTTACAAAATGAGGCGCGAATATATAGAAATGCTATAGCTACAAACCCTACTACCGGCCGCGGAACAACTTGTAAACACGAGACATTAATACTGTGGCTCTAAAAAAGTCGAGATAAGAAAAGGTTACCTACCCCCCCCCCCCCCAAAAAATGCATTTGGAACCGATGACCCCACGTTGGGAACCACTGCTCTATAGTTATTCCGATTGCAGCTAATTGGTAATGTGATGATTCGATGATAAACCTAAAGTAAACAATACTCTGCCCTGTTTCATCGCGAAACATTAGCTGATTGTTTTAATAATAAATACTCTGTTATAAAAATTGAATATTTGTTTGTTTGTTTTAGGTTTGAGGGCTGTGACAAAAACAGCATAACCAAATCTGCCTTGAGCTCCATGGCATCTATCAAAAAGGTATGTTTCCTTCAGTTTGGCTGCTCAGTATTTTCATGACATCGAGTTCAATCATCGCGATTTAGTGTGCCACCTGGATTCAGAACCAGTCGCATGGCCCTTGTGCCTTCTTTGTGTAATATTTTTTTTCGCCGCACTATTCTTCTTTATAAATTGAACAGAATCTATTTTTAAATAATTAATGAAGCAAATACTTTAATCTAAGATTGAAGTATTTGCAAAGCCTAAAGATTGAAGTATTGTTTTGTAAAGCCTAGGGAGGTATACTCATATATTTTCCTAGACAATATAGTCCTAGAGCCAGGCCTAAAAAATGTGACTCATTTTGTACTACATCAAACCAAATTTTTCTGAAAATACACTTTAAACTATATAGGAAAAGCATTTTCTTCCTATCCAGAGTCCTTCATATAAATGCGCTCTCTCAAAATATTTGAAAATCGCACCATTTCTAGTTTTCTTGCTATACGTGATTCCCTGTAGGTCGTGTGCGAAACATGAAGAGAACATTTTTCAAAGCTGATAAAATTTCCTATAAAACGAGTATTTTTCGTCTAAATCGGATAACTACTACGAAAGTTATGATATTTGTGCGCGTTTATACTATTTTGAGCATGCGCAATCATATGATGGAATCCACTCTAGATAGGCCAAGGATGTTGAATAAAGGGGATGACGCACTAAGTCGAATTGTCATTCAACAAAGTGACCCCATCGAAAATCAAAACATAGAGATGAATGCAACACGAAACACACGTCAAAAACCAACTGCACATGCTTGGTACGAACTGCGCATGCTTATGATCCTTATAACAGCGCAGGTCTTAAAATTTAGAGGCAAACTTATAACCTAAGGGGAGGTAAGTTTGCTCCTATTTCTCTATCTCATAAACTTCCATGGGGTCAGAAATGTTCCTTAATGCGTCATCCCCTTTATTCAACATCCTTGAGATAGGCAGACTATATTTTTTCTTCATAGTTAAAGGTATATTTTCAAAAAAATTTGGTTTAAAGTAGTAAAAATGAGTCACATTTTTTCAGGTCCAGCTCTTGGACTAATATAAATACCCATTAATTTCATTAGTTAAGTAAGAATTTATATTTTTTGTTATGTTTTTATATCCGTGGTTACTCTCTTTATGAAATTAATAAATAATTATTTATTCATTTAAAGCTTTTACTTTGCATCTCAAAATTATATTTTTTGCTGATAACTTGATAAGACTTTATATCTATAAAAGATTACAAATGAAAATGCTTTGAAGATTTTTCTTTATACCATTAAGAAGACTTATTTCATTTCACCCTAATTTTCATTAAATTGAATTCGTACATTTAATTATTACCATCTTAATCGGTCGCTCCCATAGAGGCAGCCGACTTGTTTAAAGTAGCTTTGTTTCATGTATTGCTTAAGAAGTAAGAGACTAAACGACAGTCATAAAGATTAATTTGTAACACAGGAACCAAAAAGTTTAAATTATTAGCACAAAAAGGCAGTTATTATATCTTTAAGTTACTGTTATTATCTTTTATTCTGATTATTTGTTTATATTAATAGTCGAAGGTGTTCAGGTACTTTTTCGACTTATTCCAATTCAACCGATAGGTCTTATCTATCTATCTTTCTATTTATTATATATATATATATAATATATATATATATATATATATATATATATATATATATATATATATATAATATATATATATATATATATAATGTGTGTGTGTGTGTGTGTGTGTGTGCGTGTGTTGTGTGTGTATGTTTTTATATATGTACTATATCTCTATCCCCCTCTTTATGATTGCTTAAGTTTTTTTTTAATTCTGTATTGGTTATATTCAAGGTTTTGCATGGAAATAATAAGAATCAGCTTAAGTCGCCTACAGTGAAGAGATCTCCGTCTTCATCAGTCATCTTACAAGGATGGCTCTTCAAACAAGGTAGTGATGGGTTAATGCTGTGGAAGAAAAGATGGTTCGTCCTGGCTGACTACTGCCTCTTTTATTATAAAAGTACGTTCTCTGATTTCTTTATTCCTTGTGCTTTATGACAAAAGTACGTTCTCTGATTTCTTTATTTCTTGTGTTTTATTACAAAAGTGCTTTCTCTAGTTTCTTCAATTGCTTGTATTTTAAATCCGTTTCGAGCCATGAATCACTCTTTAGCATAATGTAAAAGTCTTGACCGTTTAATATAAAGCTGAACAGAATGAAACAATTCGAGGGAGAATGGTATTACTGGCTATTATGTTGCATTTATTTTCCTCATTTATTCCGAATAGTATATAGGAAATATTTTATATTTTCCTCATATATATAGGAAAAGTATTGTGAAACCAGGATGTCACCGAAATTATCCTTTTAAAGTGTTTTAAGACCTCTTAATTGGTTTTCACAAAATTGTCAACTGTATGTGTGTGTGTATGTTATTATCGTAGCTCCCAGTGTATTTATGCTGAAGAGTTAAAATTTGGTACTGAAATCAATCTCTAGTTTTAGTTAAGCTATCCCAAAAATAACGTCCAGTATGCTATTTTTATGACGTCATTAACCTACAATAATAACTCAGCGAAAGTTTTAAAAAATCATAAAAACTTGGAAAAATGTAGCGATCGTATTGAAATTTAACACGCTTGTAGGCATGTATAAGACTAACATATGTACCAAGTTTCATTTCATTATCAACATTTAATTGTTATCAGATGACTTGTGTAGGTTTTTAAAAAATTGGAAAAAATCGAAAAATAATCAATTTAAGGGCTAAGTTTTAATGTAGTTGAAATTTGGTACAACAGTATTCTTTTACGTAATAAATAAGTACACTAAGTTTCGTTTTAATACGATAAGTATATCAACAAGTTTTTTTTTAAAAAAAAACTCAAGTGTATTAAATATTAACCATGTTTAACACATACCACAAAATCTCTGTCAAAACAACTAATGGTACAAGTATATCCATAATTTTTTTGGATAATAAAAATTAAGCAGCATCGAACGTGGTCAGTGTCTGTATGGGTGTCTTTTGGTAATAAAACCAATGTAATACTATTGTACGCTTGTCTAAGGACAAGCGAAGCGTGTTCGAAAACTTGTCGCAGAATCCTATATTCTGAGGACGAGTGAAGTGAGCTCGAAGTAGGGAGGATGAGGGTAGCGAATCCAATACGTGGCGAGGATAAGTTCCGAGGTACTCTGTACCCATTTTTTAATAAGATGATTTGATTACAGGTGCAGCTGAAGAAAAACTACTGGGTTCATTTCTTCTTGCCTCCTACAAGATTTCGCCATGTAGCTCAGAAGATAAAATCTATAGGAAATTTAGTTTCAAAGCTGAACACGTTAATATGAGGACTTATTACTTCTCGGCCGAGAGCCAGTCATCTATGATACAATGGATCAATGCTCTGAGTCTTGCTTCTATCTGTCAGCAGAACCCAAGGTGACCATAAACTAAAGTTATCTCATAAACTTATCATGTTTTATCAACTGTAGACGGCTTTGCCAGAGCTGACAGTTAAGATAGCTGGTTGTATCCCCCTCGTTGTCTAAATATTAAACAAATATCCTCATACTTAGTGCTTTCCACAATAACTATTTATCTCAAATACTTGTCAGTATATATTTTATTTATTTATTATCCGGAGATAATTATGAGTAACTGATTTCACTGGGAGAATTTAATGAGTAAACCAGAAGAATAGAAGTCGTTCTTCGTAAAACATCCCAATTTTAACCCTCAATTGCCTGAAATATCATCTGAAACAACTTCAGTGGTTTCAGACAATACTTATCTGAAACAGCCTCATTGTCTGATGTATTAATTTTACTCAATAAAACATAAAAACAAGAAGATAAAGAAGAATCACTGCGGATTTTTCAGCCGGCGTTTGTTTTTGTTTTTAATGTAATTTAAATACTATTAATTAGTAATTAATAAGTTAATAGGATCTTTCGAAATAATGTTTTCGTTTACCCTAGTAGGTCTATTCTGTAAACGCAATCCAGGCTGTTCGTCCTTCCAAATGAGATCGGTTTTAGAGTTGTAATCGTTCGAATGCAATATTGCGATATGAAAACAAGCAACGTAAACAAGGTAAAGCTTGTTTGTTTTACTTCGATTTCAATTTAGTGGATTCCAAAATCATGACATCAGGTTTCATTTTCAGCAGTAAACTAATATTTTTAAATTATTTTTTTAGACCATGTCAAATAAATTTATACCTATTATATAAAAACCTTATCCTCCAATTAATACAGTGTATCGACGACCTTAAAAATATTGACAGCTCAGTTTAGGCACCACCGATTCTAAAAAAAAAAATCCCTACAAAAAGGCAGCGGGGAAAAAACTTTGTAAACAAATCAGGTTATGTTACCCGTGTTTTCTTGGCGATGTTTCTACAATTCTTTGGTGTAGTTTTATTATTTAGGAATTATGCAAATGTGGAAAAAAATGAATTGTGAAGGGAAATAATAAACACAAGAAGAACCAAAAACGAAGTGAACGAATGCCGGGAAGGAGGTTATTTCCCTACAGGGGTTATGGGAGTAGGGATTTTTTTTTCTCTTTCAAGAGAGGGGTTGGCAGCGGCTTCTCTGATTGGTCGATCCCCAAAATGCATATGACCTTGGGGATTTTTATACTTGACGATACACTGTAGTTGTTCTAAGCCTGTCATATATTATATCTTTATAGACACAAAATATGACTTTAATTTATTATATTATAAAATTAAATACAAGGTGTTATTGTTAGACAAGTGAGCTACAAAATCATGATCTTATTTAAAAATTATTGTTGTTAAGAACAATTAGTACGTTCACACACACTTCTAGTTCTGCGGATTGTATAGAATACGATCTCTCAATACGGAAATATTAGCTGTATGAACCATGCGGAGGGGATCCGATAGCATACGCTAGAACTAGGGAGATGGAATCTAAATGGATCCCCCCGATATGCTGTGTGTACCTTTAGAGACGATCATATTTAACGGATAACCTTCTTGTCGAACTTTTATTTCACTTGTATATTACCGTGTTTGATCAAATAACTTTTGGAATATTATTTTTTTAGTGTAACTTTATTATTATGCAAAGACATCACAATTTAATTAAATATTTTTGTTTTAAACTTCCTTATAACCAAAAGTGAACCTTCACTATAAAAGACGCCATGTTTTGTCGCGGAGACGCGAGTTTATTGTTATTATTATATTTATTGAAATTATGTCAAATAAAATCATTTGTTTGTAAGACAGCGGATCAAATAGGAGTTTTTATAGTTATAGTAAACTAAGAACTAAAGAGAGGCGGACGGCCGGGCGAGTCGTTCGTCACATGTTTTGGCGGGATCAGTTATCACGTAATCTCACTCCATCGACTAAACAAATACGCTTTAAGAACTGTGAAGTTAGTTGACCGTATTGCATACGTATGCAATACGATCGCCTGTTAAATACGCTGTGTGTACGTAGTAAATGATTTCATACTTATAGGAGCCAAGGACTATTAAACCTGGTATAACTACACTACTTGATTATAAGAAACAAACATATTCTTATAATAAAATCTTGTAATAAAGATGTCACTGTGCGACATCTATTATTATTTGTCAATGGATAGCTTAAAGAAGAGAAATACGTTGTATCTGTATGAAATTAGAATTATATTATGTAGTTATAAAGTATTAGTTATGTATTAGTATTAGTTAGTTAGTAGTATTAGTTAATTAGTTATGTAGTTATTAAGCTATTATAAAGTAATAAGGGGTCTGAATGTTTGCCATGTTATGGTACCACTAGATTATTAAACCCCTTCATCGCATTAAAAAAGCAGACTATTGCAAAAAAAAGTAACCAAAATGTAATTAGGTCAAAACTAATAAATGCCAAGCCATGTCAACCAAACAGGACCCCCTGTATGGAAATAGTTTCCAACCTGGGGTCCTATTCTAATACCCATAATTTCCGTAAATAATATGACCCCCATCCCACTTGGCTGAAATGAAGCGACCCTAGTGACTATTGAGAATGTGTCACATGTCTTTACCGTGAACGTATGAAGATGGGTGTTGGGAATCCAATGATAAGAGAACAAATTATGAAGTACCCCATTCCTGATTTTTTATATTTGCTTGAAAGGTTAATTGATTTGCTTGTTTTCTTTTGTTTTTTAGTGAGAATTTGGATAATGGAAAGGTTGATTCTTGGGTTGTATCGGAGCAACAACCTTTATATGTGAATACTCGAGTCGCACGTCCTGCTCTCAGTGCTCCTCAAGCCCCTCCCAAGCCATCTACTGATACTTTTTCTAACAAGCAAATTAGCTATAATAACGAAGGCCTCACTGCACTTAGTAGTCCTACTATTGTTCCTTTTACCGGTCCTTACAAGCAAGAGCTTTATAGAAAAAAAAAAGATGTTGTTGATAATCGAGTACCACCTGTCCCGATCCGTAACGACATAGCCTACTACAATAGAACTGTACTTCAAGATAACTTTCAAACTAAAAAATGTCCCCCCAGACCTCATAGTGCGGATTTTCTCGAACACGATTTTAAAGAAATGGAAAGGAACAACAGTAGGACATCGAAAAGCGATAGAATCAGTAAACTGGCGAGACCTAAATCTAGTCTAGATGTAATTAGGTATAATGACTACGGATACGATTGTTTGCACTGGTCAGAGGAAGCATACGCAGAGAAGATGAGGCAAACCAGCATGTATGTCACTCCACAGCAATACAAAACACAAGATAGAACTCTAGTAGGCAACATGCAGCACGATGACAACTCTGCATTACAGCAATCAATTGATGATGCTCATATTATCAGAGATCCAAGGTAAAAAATATTCATTCTAGCCAGCAAGAAAAACTGGCTTCAAGCATTAGCTTAAATACTAGGCACAACAATATGTACTAGCATTTGTATGCCTTTACTTGTTTACAGTTCAGTAACGTTCAAAACCTTCCAGTATTTAAACTAACCCAATATGTAGCTTTTTATTTTTATCTTCTATTAAATGGGCTGTAATGTGTTTAGTTGCATATTAGCTTAATGAGTAACATAAAGTATATGGTACTATGTACATTTAGAGGTTATCAATGGTCAAGTGGTCAGTGTCAATAAAAATCATTCAGAATAATTATCATGACAAACTGAAAAATAATTTGAATTTTAATGACGGAAATATTATTTAAACAAAAAAATTGGCTCTGGAGTAACTCGGTTTCAGATTTTGTTTTGTAAAGACAATACTTTTTCTTTATACCTAGGGCATAAATGAGGAAAAGTAAAGATATTTAAAAACATACGGCTGTAATCCTGCTTTTAATGTACATACGTCAAACACAAGACTCTCAGGGTCTTTTTAAATCATTTGGAAAACATCAAATTTATTTTTTGTTTTTCACTATATTTTTTAAAATATTTATTTTTATTTTATAATATTTTACAGTGACTTACACCACATAGTATACTTTATGATAAAGGATTTAAACAAATTAATAATGTATTATGCCAAGTGTAAAGTTTTGAATATGGCATTAATTTTTCTACTGCTTATTATTTTAACTATCTTATTATTTGTAATCATTTTTAAATGTTAAATGAACTATTGCAAAGGAACTGTAATTTCAAATTATAGAATTTTACCCTCTTCCTTGAAGCCATATCTCCGTCTCCCTTATAGTATCTCTTACCCCATCTAAAAATTGATTGATTGTTTTATTTATTTATGTTGTTAATGTTGTAGGTTTGATGTATCATATAACAGTGTAAACAAATTCAGTAGATCAGCTAGTGCCCGATGTCCATCTCATAGTAAAGCAGATAATATGACTTATGAAGGGAATTCTCTGACTAGAAAAACTACAGATGATAAGGATACTAAATCAACAGAAGAGGTATAATACAACTAACTACATTCAGTTTTTTAACATTATAAAGTTTATTATCCGTTTTTTGTGATTGGCCTATTAGAGAAATTCCTGGTTTTCATTCAGCTTGGGATTCATATTTTGTTCCAATTAATCAATCAAATTAATTAAAATAGACGTAAATAATATGACGGATATTTGTAAAATTAGGTAAAGATTGGAAATTAGACTAAACTTTTGTATCACCATTCATTTTATATATAGGTCATTTTTTTGTTTTACATTCTGTTATACTTATGCTGGAGTTTCATTTTGTTTGTTTTAGCATGAAGAGTTAATGAGAAGGCTACTTGTGTGGAAACAGCGAATGCTTCAATCACCTCTTACTAGAAAAGGTTCATCAGGGTCTGCAAGGCAGTCATTAATTTGCAACAACCCAGCTATTGAGAAAAAACTTAAACAAGATTTTGATGACTCTACGTTATTAACTGGAAGTAGCAGCAACAGTGATGTTTATTCTGATAAATATAATAAGAAAAATCATGTCAAAGAAAATGACAAATATCTTTGGTCAGATGATGATGGTGGGTCTTCAATTATAAATACTAATACTAACTAAATGTGTTAGCTATACTATCTTGGGTAAAAATAGTTCTAGCAAGGATATAGCTTATTGTTAATGGATTGCCATTAACTCCCTATGGCATTTAAGGACTCTACGCTGATAGTAACCCGAAGCTAGCATCCTGATTAAGATTTGTTTCAGAGGTTCTTTACTGGGGGGTATCTCAAGTATGCATAGTAGTGAGAATTGTTAAACGGGGGGAGGGGCAACAAATATTATTTGTACTTGGAAATATTAAATTTTTATGTAGTATTTTTTAAAAATGTTTAAAAGTACCCATAAGTACCACAAAAATCATTTCCAATAACAATAGGGAGGTACTATTCATGGGTATATACAGGTTGAATCATTTTAGATGATAAAACCCCCCCGGACCCCCCTTTCCGGAAAAGAAACCCTGGCTCTGATAACCTTAAAATGTAACTCCCATGGCATTGCTATGCCTATGGGACTGTTATGCTGCACTACCTGACGGATCATTAGTTATTATTTATTTCTTAAACATTCATTTTATCCTTGTTATACTTAATTTTGTTGTTTAGATCTCAATGTTGGATTAGATAGGACATCCAGTACGCATACATATCCATCTTCATATGCTAAAAAAATTGTTCCGGCCCCTGTGAATTCGGATGGATCTAGAATGAAGAGCAGTTCAAATAGGAAATTTTACTTTTACCCTCCATTAGCAGACAAAAGTATTCCATCCAATCAGATAACACCGGATCAGAAAAGCCGGGATTACGTGATTGACATGCAAGATATTGATTGTACAAGTCCTTTCTCTTCTGCTATTAGTCAGGATAAGAAATCTATTAATAGTTCTTGCGATAACGTTGACACTTTAGCCTCATCTAGTACAAAACATTCTGACAGTGGTTACAGCACACTTCAAGATGGTAATTCATTTCCTAAAGGTAGTGGACTTAATCTGTCCCAGAGTAACTATTCATATGATTCTACTTGTGATAACCATCAAACTTCTGAAAAAGAATGGGGCTCAAAGTTGGATGAATCAAGAGTAATCAAAGAATTTTCTTATCACTACATTCATGCTAAAAATGATGATACTAAGCATACTCCAGGAATAGAGGGGGATGGTAATACAGGTAACTGTGCACAAGAAAATTTCGAGAGTAAAGCACAGAGTGTTGGTTCAGTGAAATTTGAGCAAATGCGACAATCTCCTTTTAAAAACCCATTTATTGGTAAAGGAAATACTGTGTGCAATCCTACAGTAAGTGACTTGTCTGATAATTCTGGTTCTGACAGTATAAAAGTAAAGTCTTCATCTATTCATAGCTTTGATAAATTCTACTCTAGTGCTTGTAGTAGCTCTGATAAACTAAGTAAATTAACTTCGTGTTCTGATTACTCTAAAGAAAAGATGTACTTAATGGAATCCAATGGCTTGGCCATTTCCAGTGATGATGACAGGGATGAAGAAGTGACAGCAGTCCTTGCCAAGCATGAGAAAGTAGCACATAATGCACAATGTATCACTGGTAAACATATAATGGAAGGATCGGCAGAGGGAGAGAATTCTGAATCTGAACTGTCTAACTTAGCCATCCCTCTGGTATCCTCTCCAGATTGTGATGATGACAAAACCAAAGAAGAGCATTATATGCCGATGACACCTAAGAAAAAAGTGAATCCTTCTCCTGATAATGAAAGTATTTATGTTACGAGGAACACTTCTGTCTCTAGCTTTTATCCTGCTGAGAGTAACGAAAATATAATAGAAGAAAGCTCTTACGTTGAAATGTCACATAATTCCACTGTCAGTTCATCAAATGGTGGTAGGACATTCAAGCCAAATAGAGAAGGTTCAGTAACTCCTTGTAGCTCAGAAGTTCAGATATTCGAAGATAACCCGGATTATGAATATATCTCTAAGGAGAATTCATCGGAACCTGTATATGTTGAACTGAGCCAATCATTCAGAGAAAAGAAAAAGACCCCTCTTAAAAGTAGTTTAAGTAATGATAGCAAGTTGAGTAAAGGTGCAAAGGATCGGTTGTATTATTCATCATTGAAGCATTCTTTACCTGATATTTTAAATACTTCTCACAACACTACAAAATCGGATAGCTCAGATGCTGACGATGAAGCTTCTAAAGATCTAGAATGTATATCGACTCCTACTCATCCTAGATTCAGCCTGTCTGACACATTCCGACCTGCATCTTATTATCTTGGTGCTAATCACTCCCCGAGTCATCAGTTGATGGAAAGGCTTAATTTAGAACAACAGGATTCTTCTGACAGTGATCTTATGTCTCCTCCTCCTATCCCAATCAATGCTCCTTCTGTTAATGAATTAGGCTTGTCTTTAGATCTGGTCAAAACTTGTTCTCACGGTTCTAAAGAAGAAAAAGAAGGTTATTGGAAATTATTAGCTCCAGGTAGTAAGGACCATAAGTCTATAAAACTAAGTGATAGGTACCTGAGCAGACCAGTAGAAGATTTAAGTTCCGAAACAGAATCTAATGACTCACTGAGAAAAGAACAATTGCTAAAAAGAAGACCTGTTTCTGCCGATATTCTGGACAATCTGAGTGAGTCTAACTTTTTGTCGTCTTCTCCTTCCAGTAGGAGAAAATCCATTGCAAGTGATATAGAATCTATTAGTTTTTCAAATGTTGAAGAGAGAAGTGTTAATTTTGATAATTTCACTCAAGATTTACAAGTTAATGATCAGTTTTTAGAATCCCTTATTAAAAACAACACTGACAATATAAGTAATATTTTAAATATAGATGCCAGTCTAGAGAAGCAGAGTTCTATGGACTCGAGGTTTAAGATCAATAACATGATCTGGGAATATGGAAAGAAGAATAATGATATCCAAGTCGAAGGAGATAAAGTTTACAAAAAGCCTTGTAACTGTGTAGTTAATACTTGTGTTCCTGCCAGTTGCCCATCTAGTCAAAGTCCATCTATTGCAGTCAATAATCAATCAGGTGCTCCTTATTATTATTCTGATATTATAAAGTCTGGTGGTGCCATAAATGCTCAAGGTCCTTCTGATGGCACTCAATTTAACCCTGCTCTACTAATGAATAATAACAGAGTGAGAAAACCGAACAACACTGAAGCCAATTCTTCCGAAGGCCTAGAGAGACCCCGTTACACGTCTTCTCAAGCTTTAGCCGACACTGACCCGAGCGATAGTAATTTGGGAGAATACGTTTGTCTTAATAAAAATATCAACACGCCTAATGTTATGTCAAAAGAGCAAAAAGGAATATCGTCCAAGCTGTTATGTAGGTCTCTTACTCCCGATTTCTATGGTAAAAAACTTGCTACGAGTAAGAGTAGCAAACTGTCTAAGAACATAATTTCACTCAAAGACATGTCTGACAATTCCATTAGAAGGGTTAGGTCGTTTGAAGGTTTACTAGACAGCAGTGATACAAGTGACGACAAACCTAGAATACTCGGTCATTCTCCAAGTAACGCTATTTATAAGCTTTTACAAACAACCCAGGGATGCAACCAACAACACACTGATGGGTCTGTTTATCCTACTGAACCTGCCCTGCCTTCAGTTAGCAAATCTTTACCTCAACAACCCTGCCAAAACTTGAGGCTTGCCAAGTCTTTAGACAACATAAGATTCCACCAAAGACCCGGTGCTAGAAAAACACAAACTATGAGAAACAGCCCTCATTTAAGTGATTTTCAAGAGGAGCCTCAAACATCGAATTATTGCAGCAGTAGTGTTAGAAATTTGAGCCATGGAGATAAGCACAGTGTTACTCAAATCGGCTCTCAAAATATAAGCGACTCTAAGCTAATAGGAATATGTTATCCAAGTGACAACAAACACGAGAGAGTGGGCTGGGATACTCCACAACTACCACCTGCCCCCCAACCACTCCCTCCCTCTGCAATTTCATCAACAGGTACTTTTCTCTTATTCTTATATTTAGTTCTTTTGTATTTATTATCATGTAATATCTTACAAATATTTTTATGATATAAAAACAAATTATACTTACTGAATGGAACATTTCAGATGCACTAATCTTAAATTCTGAAAAAATGGTCTTGGACATTTAAATTTTTTAAATGCGTCTTAAAAGTAAAATAGAAATGTTGTATTTTATGTTTTTTGTACAACACCTTGGTTGTCAAGGTGGGGACAAAGCAACCTCTGGGAAAAAACTGGTGGTTTTTTAGTTATACTTTATTATTCCGTGATTATAATTTACTCTTTTCTTTTTATCAAATTAAAAGATTAAAGTTTGAAACCTGTGGTTAAAATCATTATGAAGTTTTCTTATTGTGTGTTTGATTTATAAGTGTATTATTTCTATTTTTATACTGTATGTATAAACATGCATTATAATGTATTAACATTCTTTAAAAAAATAACCTTTATTTATGAGATATACAACCATGAGAATACATATTTTCAATTAATCAGGTTTATCCCTCCACAAAAGATAAACAAATATCTTGTGGCGTGGAGGGAATTAGTATGGAATTAGGGTTACATTGCTTGTAACTAAAATATTTTGAATACAAAACAAGTATTTTTTTTAAATTTTGCAGATGCTGAATGTATAGCTCAATCTAAAAACACTTCATCTCATCCTATTATATCTGTAAGAAATGCTTCTTTTTTATTAATTATATTTTTATTTTTGATAGAAACTATCAAAATTTACACATACACTATTTCCTGCAAAATATCGTAAACATGCTGTTTTATTATCTTGGCTATAAAATTGTTTCTTATCTGCTTAGGTACAATTTTATCTAGTCAGATATGTAAGGACAACAATTTTATAGACTTGGCATTAAAAGTGTTACTTTTCTGTACAAGCCAAAAAGGGGTACATTATATACATTAGCAAAGGGTGCCCAAAACTACAAAGCAGCCAGGGGCCGGATGCCTCTGTTTTAATGTTTCGTAGCACACCAGTCTAACAGGTAGTTACTGCACTAATAACTTAAATTTTACCAAGTAATTTACTATCATCGTTTTTCTTCCTGTTCCTGCAATATTATAAACACAATGACGTCAAGTTTTCTATTTTTTGATGAGACCAATTTTACATTATTTTGAATTCTTACAGAATGATAACTGGAATCTAGAATTGTCAGCTGGGGAGCTGCTAGGAAGGACTCACGAGGAATTAGTTTTATTACTAATACAGTTAAGAAGAAGAAGTTCAGGTCTTTGTAAAGCTATTGATGATTTTCAAAAAGAAATCAGTTCAAAGGTGAGTTGTTTCTAATACTTAGTAATAAGATACTTTGTATAATAAGATACAAACTCCCTTCTTCCCTGCCATTGATCTCTTAAGCTACATTTTCCATGAAATTTTTATTTTAAATTTTCTTATATTACTACAGTGTAAAGTGCCAAATAGCTTTACTTCTTACAATCTTACAATAGGGGTTTTAGATATTGTCTAGTTTTGATTTTAGCCATAGTCTTTACCATTTATTGGTAGCATATCATTATGTATGTTGGTTCTTATATCATTATGTGTATAATTTATATAATATATATATATATATATATTATAATATATATATATATATATATATTATATATATATATATATATATATATATATACCTTACCCCACTATGTAATTAAGCTCTTCTCTTGTAATACAAAATTTTCCTATTTCAACTTATACTAAGCACATGACTCTTGTTGAAAAACAATTAAAACAGAATTTTTCTTTAGACTCCCTAATATTATGATGTGTGTACTGCCATCTAAATTAACTGAAATTTCTATGGTTGAACCACTTGATGAAAACATTAAAATTCAATTGATTAATTATTATTTAAGAATACAGTCATAATAAATCTTTATTTTTCTTTTTATAGGTAAGATCTTTAGAGCAAGATCAACAAGACGTTTCAAGGAATGAACAACTCAAAAAGCAACTTCTTGATTTAGAAAAGCAGGTATAAGATCTCTACTTGACCAAATATTTTTTACTTTCTAATTTAAACAACCTAAAGCTCAGCAAAAGATTTACACTAGAGCAGCATTTAAAATTATGAAATTTACTCTGAAGCCTTTTGACCTGGAGGTCGAGGGTTCAAATCCAGCCGGAGGTTATCCCTTGTATGAGGATATTCCTTGTACTGTCAACTCGAGAGGTCTTGTATTCAAGACCAGCCCACCCAACTAGGGTTTAATGTGGTTTCCTTAGCTGCTAATATCCAAATGCAGGGTTCGTTCCTGTTTTTGTCTGCGACAAGTCTGGATCCACGTTTCAGTTGTCTCCAGCTCATGTAGAGACTAGATTCTGCGGGCTAATAGAGATGAAGGTGGGAGAGATATACTGAGCCTTTATATGTCCAAAAACCTAATATAGTGAAGGAGGAGCCACAAATAACGTAAGTGACTAGGAATGATGTGCTCGGTTCTTGATGAAAAAACATCTAGTTGCACTGCGGAGCTTTGACTTCAGGTCAGGGCGTCATTTTTGCACGCTGACGTCAGGGTTGCTAGAGTTCTCTGTTGGGTGGCGAGCCTAGTTAGAGTCTAGTGATGCTAGAGGAGCTGATGAGATTGGTGAGACTGGTTGAACAAGGACGGGAGTAATGTGATCAGAGGAGCTAGTAAGACTAGACTAAGCACACTGTGAACTAGTAGTTTGCGCAACCAGAGAGGTGCGCCTAGCCAGAGTGTAGCTGGTCTAGATGAACTGGGCACACTGTGAACTTGTCACCGGGCACTAATCAGAGCAGTGAGTTTAGATATAGTCTGGTTGGGTTAGATGAACTAGTCATATGCTGACATGTACGGAGGATGTGCTTCCTAGATGAATGTATGAATGACTTTTATTTATTCTAAAAATTACAAATTCAGTAATTAACGCTTAAACTGGAGGTTTAAGTGTTATAAAAATTAATAACACTGAATACATACATTAACAAAAAAAATTAGTTGATATATTTAACATATATTTTAAAAGCTGATTAAAATGGAAACATAAAAATTATTTTTGACTAAATAGATGACTTTATTGTTTATTTCAGTATGAGAAAGGAAAGCCTCTTGTAAATTTAGTTGACAATATGGTAAAGCTTGGTTCATTATATCACAACAAGAGTAGTGCTGTTTCATCTCAGAGATTAGAGTTTAATCATAAAATAGAAGAACAGCGTCTTCTTGCACAAGAAAAGAAAGAATGGCAGAGACTGAGACCTGATGAAAAACAGCTACAGGTATTGCATGATGTTTTTGTTGGTAACACTGGTTTTTTACTTTTTCTTGTTTTCAATGCTGTATTTATATAGGGAAAGTGTTGTGCTTGCACTAAATCTGAAACTAAGAGTTCATCTGTATTATCAGTTTCACATGTTTTTAGACCTCTTGAGTGGTTTTTAACAAGTTGGCTGTTTATGTATGTGTGTTTATGTTATCATCTTAGCTCTCTGTGTGTATGCTAGAGACTTAGAATTTGGTTCAAAAATCAATCTTTAGATCTATTTATGCTTTTTGGAAAATATTTTTTCTACAGCGTCATGAACCATCAACATATCAGAAAAATGTCATACATTCATAATAGGCAATTTTTCTAATAACCAAGAGTAAGCACCTTAAAATTTCAGCTTAAATAAATAGAAGAGTGTATTGCTTTTTTTGTGTTATCCAGTTTACAGGACTTTTACTTAAATAATGATAGCATTCTTAATTTTACAGGAAAAAGTTAAGCAGTTGTATGAAATAGATCAAATATTAAAGGACGAGTCTAACACACTGCAAAACCTACAGCAAGATAAGGTTAGTTGTGTTTGTATTTTGTGTAAATATTAATTTAATTTAACTATCCTTTCATTTAACTTATCCTAATTATTCTAGAGAGTATAAATATTTAAAATAAAACTAAACTCTGATTAGTAAGTGCAATATTGTATGTGCATATATTTTTTAATATAGCTTTTATTTATTATTTTTAAAATATAATGTTTAATTTGACAAATAAAGTTTTTTGCCACTGCAAGAGATAACTCCTGTGTTATGCGGGCTTAATAGGAGGGAGTAAATTTGAGATTTGAAGTAAAATAATGTTAAAGTAATCAATTATTTTGATAGCTCTTTATCTGTCCTTTAAATTAATCGAGAATTATTTTAATTTTTACTTAGAAATTTGATTTTGTTTCGTTAGAACTGAAACGTATTTTTTTATTGCAGAATTTATTAGAGCAAGCATTGATTGGATTAAAGCAGAAATTAGATTCAATACATTGTAATCCTCTTGAGACAGAGCAGTGCAGGCATGAACAGAGAATGTTAGAGAGAGGTCTTAGTAGAGTTAGATATGTTTTAGCAAGCAACTCTAAGGTAACTAAATACTTAAAATTAGAGTTAACCTATTCTAGAGACTGATAAACACGTTTTTTTTTATCTTTTTTAAAGGTTTACGATTCACTCTAGCCTGAAAAATCAGATAAAAAATATTTCCCTGCTTTTGTAAAAAGGCTGGGAATAAAAATATTCCTTTGATTTTTGCCTATAGAAATATGCTAATGCCAGTTAAAAAAGCAAAAAATAAAATGTGAAAAATTCAGACTACAACAAGAATTCACATAAAAACATTGAAAAATTACCTTTGATACCTAAGAAGTATTTAAAGTACTCTTGGCTCTCATTGTCTAGACTGATATAACTAGCTCTTTGATAAATGTAAATATGGTGGTATATTTACTTAATTAATAATGAGTATACATTGTTAAAAGCATCATAGATTAATGAAAGGGTCTTTCAATGTAACCAAATTATTTGGAGAATTAATTACAATTTGTATCCATAATTGCTGTGTTATATGAAGTGTGTTTATTCTGTGTAGAAATTAGAAGAAACAGTGGCTGAGAATGCAAGGCTGGAACAAGAATTAGTTATTTTAAAGCAAAAATTGCAATACTGTCGTAAATCTGCCGAGTCAACTAGTTCAACTCTGGCTTTAGAGACGGAGCTAAAAAAAGTGCAGGATTCTGTCAACAACCTTCAGAGGCAGAGGCAACAACTGTGTTCCCAGGTGTGCCAGTTGACTGAGAAATCCAATTTATTATCTCAGCAACTTGGACCATCAGATTCTAATTGTAAGTGATTGTATTTTAAGAAAGTAATGAAGAAAACAGCACTTTGCTGGTGATTTCTGGTTTGTAGCACGAGTGTTGTAAAGGTTGTAAAACTACATGAGCATTGCTAATGCTTTTAACTCAAAGCACTTTTATGAGGCAAGCTTTTATTGGTAAAAACTTTAGAGTATCAATAACCCAATATAGCATTAACTATTAGTTTAGTAAATTATATAACAACTTACCAGACAATAATGGAGCATTATTAATAAATCAAGTATTATCAAAATCTTTAAAGATTAGTACAGGGTGAATGGTTAGCTTTGGGACATGGTCTTGGAGCTCAAAGGTTCTGGTGGTATGCCTGTATATTATGCCTTATTATGAGTCCTTGGTTAAGTAAATTTATTATTCTGAAGTCTGTTAAAATAAATTTAAATTGTAATCCTTTTTAAGAGTCTGCAAACTCTCCTACAATATCAAACTATTCAGTCAAAAATTGTGTACAGAGTACCTCATTCGCTACGCTCATCCTCCCTACTTGAGACTTGCTACGCTTGTCCTAAGGATATACAAGTCATTAAATTTATACTGCAACACATCTTCAGACTCGCTTCCGAAAATAGTAAATATGTTTTGTTTCATTCTCAGTGGTTACCCTTTCATAAGCTAACTACACTCGATTTTGCTTAACTTTTATGATCTAACAAAAATCATGGATATACTTGTTGTTTTAAAAGTGTAAATATTTAGTGAAATTGTTTATTCCGGTCTACACTTGTACGTATTCAGCTTAATTAGATTCTTTTTTCATTCTTCACAATTTAGTAAACAAGTCATTTAATAAAAATTGAACTAATGCTGATAATAAGATGAAACTTGGCACATTTATTAATCTTATATATAGCCACATGTGTGCTAAATCTCATTTTTTACAGATTCATTATTACGGGTTAATGACATTATAAAATAATTATTTTCTGAATAGCACAACTACTGCGGTAGACTGATTTTTGTACAAAGTTTCAACTACCTAGCATGGATACACTAGATGCTGCGATGATAACAGACACACTCATACACACACACAGACAACTTTGCAAAAACCACTCAGTGGGCTTAAAAACACCTGAAACGGATAATTCCGATGACATCCCGGTTTTGGATTTTTTTGCCAACACAATACTTTTCCTATATACCTACAGTATAAATGAGGAAAAGTAAAAAAGGGTATAAACTACCCCAAACTAATTAATTTAGTATGTCTGCGGTTTACATAAAATAAATTTTATATACCTTGCAGGTAAAGAACTTGTTTAAAAAAATAGTTGTATGAGTCTTGAGGCTGTGCTCCTAAGTTTTTTGAATTTCCCAAATCTATCCATAAATCCCTATTTTTCTGATCGATTTCTTGCTGATGAGTTTAATGTCCTCCCATTTACTATATCATTTAGAAAGTTGCATACTTAATGAAAACACATTTACTCTACAAGCTTAAATTCCTGATTGTTTACTTTTTTGTGTTTTCTGAAACAGGTTGTTCAAGTACTAACCCCAAAAGAAAAACTAGTTGTTGTTGGGTCGAAACAGATCTAGATTCACATGTTACCCAGGATTCTGGCATTGAGAGCCAGTATGGTGATCAGAACATGACATCATCATCTTCACAGTATGACAGTAAAAAAACTTGTGAGTCAAGATTAAATTGTTATAATTTATTTGACATTACTTGTATTTATTTTGATTATACAAAATACTCAAAATAAAAATAGAAAATACTTGAAATAAAAATAGGGTTGATCAAACGTCTTTCCCATCTTGAGTTTTGAACTGTTTTGGATAAATTAAAAAAACATAAGGTATTTTTCTTAAGTAAAGGGAATTTCATTGTGGTAAACTTAGTTAATAAGATGCTACTTTATTACTAATATTCACATATAAAATTAATAACATTCTTTTTATTAATTTTTTGTTTATAATTAATAACTTAAAATTTCTATTTTAAGTTATTAATTTTTACGTGTCTATTAGTTTTAACCTCTGTAAAAGTTTAATATACAGAAAAATGAATAATTGTTTTTGACAAGCCAATTTTCTGTAAATGTACATTTTATTGTTGTTAGATTAATTAACGAAAAAACATATCTAAGCACATGATACATGTACGTGAGTGCAATTATTGGATTGTTTCTCTAACTTGTTATAACTATAACTTGTATTGGATTAACTCTAATACTTCTTGCAAATATTGTGGTTTTAATATTCAATAAAAATGTTAATTAAAAATGGGGTACATTAGAACTTTTCCTCATCACATCTGATTCACTATGCTCATCCTTCCTGCTTCCGACTCACTTTGCTTGTCCTTGGAATATACGTTAAATTACTACTGCAACACCTCTTTGGACTCGCTTCTATCGTCCTGACATAATGAATACATCCGTTTCATTCCCTGTTGTCACTGACCATGCTCGATGCTGCTTGAAATATAATCCATCAATCATATTTGATGGATCAACAAGTGGATATACTTTCCGTATTGAAATAAAATTTGTGTAATTATTTAGTAACTGAAGGTAAACACTTGGACCAAATAATAAAAAAGATTGGATTATTTTCCGATTTTTTACATTTTTCTTTTAAACGTTCAGAAGTTATATGATAAAAATCGAATAAATGCTTATAATGAGATCAAACTTGGCACAGTTAGTCTTATGGTTAGTCTTATACATGGCTACATGCATGCCAAATCTTTATCCATGGAATCTTTATTCGCAATATTTTTCCACGTTTTATGATTTTCAAAGTTTTTGCTGATTCATTATTGCAGGTTAATTTCGTCATAAAAAAATGTTTTCCAGATAGCACAACTACATCTAAAAACTGATTTTTGTACAAAGTTTCAACTCTACAGCATAAATAAACTGGGACCTACGATGATAACAGAATCACACACATTCAGACAGACAGCTTCGTGAAAACTACTCTGGATGTCTTTAAGACACCTGAAACGGATAGTTTCGGTGACATCCTGGTTTTGGATTTATTTGCTAACGTAATACTTTTCCTAAAAGCTACGGTAAAAATTAGGAAAAGTGAAAAGATTAACTTGTTAAATTTAATAACTATTTATCTATTTTATTTTTAAATATGATGGGGTCATAGCACAAAATTTCTGTAAAATACATCCAATGATTTACTTAATTATTGCTTTATGATTCATGTTTTTTCTGATTCACAGGTATTATACACAAAGAAAAACCTCAAGAAATCAAAACAGTTAGAATCGTTAAGAGAGAATCAGAAAGAAGACAGAGAGATAGAGAAAGAAATTGTACTCTGGGCATCCCCCTCACTAATATGATATCACGTAGAGAAACTATAACTGAGGAATTATCCTACACATCTAGTCCTAATGAGGTAAAGTAATACTTATAATATGCTCTGAGGATGGCTCAGAGGCTCTGCTTAAAACACATGATATGTTAATCATAATGTTTTTGTAGTAGGGGAGATAGACTACCAAGCAAGTAGACTACCTTACAGGTCTCTTTTTGCTATCTATTTATAATAAAAGATGAAGATTAAGAAAACTAATGGATTACTTTGTTTACCTTGTAAAAATCATGTAAAAATAAGATAAGATAATGAGTTTTGATCTAAGGTCAGATCTGAAAAAAAATTGGTTACGGGGTACCTCGGAATTTTTCCTCATCACTCCCTACTTCCTACTCACTTTGCTCTCCCTCATAAAATACAATTTGACAAATTTATACTGCGATACATCTTCGGACTCGCTTTGTGCTCTGATCGTAAATACATCCCTTTTAATCTTAGCGGTCACCCATACAGCACTGACCACAATCAATGCTGCTTAACTTATATGATCCAATAGATATCGGATCATTTTAAACTTGTCGTATTAAAACGAAACTTAATGTACTTATTTCGTAAAGGTATACACTTGTACCGAATTTAAATCTATTTGGATTATTTTTTGATTTTTTACAATCTTTAAAAAATGCACACAAGTCATTTGATACAAATTAAACTAATGCTGATAATGTGATGAAACTTGGCACATATATTATTCTTATACATGGCGACATGCGTCAATGTATGGCGTCAATGTATTTGGTGACATGCCAAATCTCAATCCTATCTCATCATTATTCTGAATTAAATGATTTTTTAAAAATGTTGATGAGTCATTATTGCAGGTTAATGATGCCATAAAGAAAAAATATTTTTCAGATAACACAATTGCTCCTACAGACTAATTTTTGTAGTAAGTTTCAACTCTCTAGCATAAATACACTGGGAGCTATGATGATAACAGACACACATACACATACAGACAGACAACTTTGAGAAAACTACTCAGGAGGTCTTAAAAAGACCTGAAACGGATAATTCCAGTGCCATCCTGGTTTAATATTTTTTTTAAACTCTGTATAAATGAGGAGAAGTAAAAATACCTAGGTCATTTGGAGATAGATTTGCATTGATAGAAGGAGACATTAAATTTAAAATTTTATAGTTGTGTATAATAAGGTTAATTTTTGTTAGGCTTCGCTGATGATGTAGTGCTTCTCTTTTAGAAAATTTTGACATGGATATATTTTGATTAAAAATATTTTTAAGCATTGCAGGCTTCAATTATGCTTTTTTATTGTTTACATCTTTAAAAGTAGTTTTTTAATTTTTAATATTTAAATGTTGTTTTAGATGAGTGATACTCAGTCTGGATACGAAAGCTATAGTGACGACTCTTGGAAACCTACCCACCCCCCTCCTCTCACTCCTAGAACTGATTCTGTTAATGCTGTCAAGAACTTTGTATCTAAACACAGACAGACTAAGGTAATTATTTTTATGTCAGCTGTGCGTTTTAATGCTTCAGTTAGAAGTATTTTGTAGTATTATCGTGTTTTCTTGTCTCTAACATGTAAAACTCACATAATGCAAATAAAGAGGCATCAGAGAAATTTCATAGACCATATACTATTATTATGTATCAATAATGGTTTGTCACCTCAAAACTGACACCTTGCTCGACCCCCCCCCCCTCCATAACTTTATTGAGTTAATTTAATGATGTTTTACATTTTTCATTGACTATAGGTATGTGTAGGTACATATGGTTGATTTTTGTGCCAAGCTTCAATCCAATCAAAGCAAGTTTTGGAAAGTTATTGAAATAAAATTAATCAAAGTTATTGGAATAAAATCAATCAAAGTTATTGGAATAAAATTAATCAAGTTATTGAATAAAATTAATCAAAGTTATGGAATAAAATCAATCAAAGTATTGCAAAGTTATTGGAATAAAATCAATCAAAGTTATTGGTATTGGAATAAAATCAATCAAAGTTATTGGAATAAAATCAATCAAAGTTATTGGAATAAAATTAATCAAAGTTATTGGAATAAAATTAATCAAAGTTATTGGAATAAAATCAATCAAAGTCAAAGTTAGAATAAAATCAAGTATTGGCAATCAAATTGGAATAAAATCACAAGTAGACAATGCCCAGGTAAATTGTATAGAGCCTCTTTAGTCAGCTCCGAGAAAAATGTGGATTTCATATTGGAAAAGCCTCTGTTTTATTAGATTATATGAAATCAAACCTTCCTATCTGTATTCTTATTACTTGCTAATAATTCTCTTAGGGGTGTTACAGATCAGTGTTTATAGGCTCTTAGCTGTTAAGAGTAGCTCCATAGTTTATATGAAAAATATTTAAAATTAATTATTTTCAGGTTCTATGGTGATTTGAATAAAATATAAATATATTTTAATTTGATTAAAATTTGTTTCGATAGGAGGAATCACAAGTAAGTAGCGCTCCAGCAGAGAAATACCAAAGTGAAATCCACAGTAGCAGTACAGAGGATGGGGCTCCTATATATTTGAGCAAAGCTGCTCAAGAAATAGTTCAAGAAGTTGCTTGGAGAAAAAAAGGTGAGAAGAAAACCATTGCAAAGGAAAAGAGAAGATACCATACTGTATCGGGCCAAGCAATTGCCCAGCAACTGTCCAAAATGTCTTCAGTGAGTATTTTATGTATATTTTTAATTAATGACTTGGCATGTATGTATGACCTAATGCTCAAAAAATCAAAGTAGTTTGATTTTTGCAACTAGTGAATATAATTATTTATTTAGTTTGATATATATTATAACTATTTATAGGAGGGTAGGATCAAAATATTTTATTAGCACAAAAATAGTTTTAGATCAAAATAAGTTGTTTTTGCAGTATAAAATTTGAGGTCAAGTCCCCTGATTTTAAAAGTGGGATCAGACTAAAAAATTCTATTACAGGTAACAATTAAAATAAATGAATGATTTGGGTGTTAAACCTTAACCGAAACTAAGTTTGATTTTCTGGTGAAAGCAAAATAAAATTCGTGTTACATAAAGAAGATTTTGGTAGAAGACTGAATGCCTTAGAATCTCTGGAAATCTATCTTTCTAGAAATAATCCTTCCACAAAAACTCTTAATGAACAGGTTGAGGTAGTTAAATCTCCTATCTTTAAAAAATTTTATAATAAAACTAAAATGCTTAGAATTACATAGTCCTAGTCTTCCTAGTTATTTAAATTTGTCCGACATTTTAAGTTTTACGATAGGTTATACTTCTATAACCTTGATGTTTTTAACCTATTTATTTACCTTTTTCTAGTCAGACCGAGTTAATTTCTGTTAATGTTAATAATTTTATTCTTTGTTAGCCTTTTTTAAACTTTTGTATAATGTGTGTGTTTTTCTAATTTTAGTTGATTTTGATATGTATAGTTCTTAAGATTTATGTTTTAAAGCCTGAAGATGGCCACAGAGTTGGCTGAAATATATAGCTACCATTAAGTGATGCGCTGTTTTTTTTTATTGTGATATAGAACTATAAGTCATTTTGTTCTAGTCATTAAAAATAAAATACTGTTCCATTGTGGTCCATTTGTCCATTAATAAATATTTGTTTCATTTACAACTACTACTTACTTCATGACTTTCTAATACTTTTTTATAACAGATTCTTCCTAATATGGATTCATTAAATGTTGAATTTTGTCTTTAGGTTGGCTCTAGAGATGATCTTGACATGGAGAGAGCCTTGAGGAATAGAATGCTTACACCAGATGTTGTTAGGTCCACTTTTAGCAGAGATGCTAAGTTCACTGCTCAGACCATAGATACGATACTGGGTACCCCTAGTAAAATAGTCATACCTGAAAGATATAAGCCCGAAAACGAACCCCAAGTATCTAAGGAAGAACAATTACAGAGGTCTAGGAAAGCAGATGCTATTAGGAAAATGCTGACTCAGTCTGGGTCTGTTACAACCCCCGCTACAGGTACAAACTTTACTGCATATTTATAACATTTTGTAAAACCTAGCAATTGATATTATAGGAATCTTTTGCAATTATTTTTTAGATTTTTTGGAATTTATTGTGCTTTGGTAACACAAAATATAACTTGTCTTATATAATAAAATTATTAATGTCTCTTGTTTGATATAAAACTAGTCGAAAAATAATTTGTTTGTGATGCTTTAACTTGTAATAATGGCTCAGCAAAAATTTTGAATAGTCATTAAACGCGAAAAAATGTTGAAAAATAATTCAATCCAGTTGAAATTCGATACAAGCGTAAACCATTACGGACTAAATAAATATTCTAAGTTTTATTTCAATACTACAAGTATATCCATGATTTTTGTTGGACCATAAAAGTTAAGCCGCATCAAGTGTGGTCCGTGCCTAAATGAGTGACCACTGAGTATGAAACAGATGTATTTCCTTTTTGAGGATGAGCGAAGCGAGTCCGTAGACGCTTTGTAGTATATATTTGGGGAATTGTATACTCTGAGGACGAGTGAAGCAAGTCTAAAGTAGGGAGGGTGAGCGTAGAGAATCTGATGTCATAAGGCAAAGTTCCAAGGTATCCCGTACCCAATTTTTTCTTAAAATATGCGCTGAATCTTTTTTATAAAAATCTTATTAAATTTACATAATCTGAAAGATGCTACTGTATTTGCTTAGTTATTAAATTAGTTATATTGAACACAAGTTCTTTTTAATGGTGTAGTTAAAATTTACTAAAAATAATGTATCATAAATGTAACAAACCTAATATAAGGAGGAATATTAATAATAAATTATATGATAAGTATATAAACATTTATTGCTTCAGATCATCAAAGTTAATTTTCTGGCTTCACCTTATCAAACTTGTAACAAACATTTGTTTCATATTAATCAACATTCTACTAATTATGGACAGAATAACAGTATTGACAGAATCACTGGTCATGCTAATAAATTTTCTTTCATAGACTTTTTCAGTCTCTCTATTGATAAATTTAACAATGTTTGCCAAACCATCATTATTTAATAAATATAGCTTAACTTTTGATTTGTTTCACTAAAAAAAATAAAAATTTATTTAATTATTAGTTGTTATTTGTTTAATGGACGTTATTACTAGTATAAATTATAAATTTAAAATTGTTTAAAAACTTTCCCTTTTTAGTTATTTATATATTAATATTTTAATAACTTTTTATTAACTGTTAAAGAAAATTGATAGCATGTTTTGCTTACATATGTTTTTATTATATTAATTATTATTTTCTAATGCATGTTTTACTTGTAATTGGAAGAATTGATGTATTCCGTAATAAAGTTTATTTGTATCATCTAAAAACTATTTGCTAATTGTTAAGTATGATATTTTCAGAGGGGGGAAGCAAAGATTTGGGTCAAAGTTCTGCTCATTACAAGTATAAAATGGCTGAAGAGAAGCAGCAACGGGAGCATTTACTTCAACTTAATCAAATATTAGCTCAACAAGTTACTGAGAAAAGTAAACAAATTATTGCAGGTAAACAAATATTTGTTTGTTTGTTTATTGTTTTCTATTTGAAATAGATGTAACCTGAGCTTGCTTTTGGACATAAAAACATTTATTATGTTTTGAAACGTTTAACGAAAACTTTTTTGGACATATACCTCTAATATATGGTTTTGTGCATGTTTTAAAGTTTAAAATATTTGCATAATTTTATTTTCTTTTACTATGTGGCTTCATGTTAGTTGTGTGTAAAATTATAAAAAAATGGTGTCTGTCAAGGTATGTCCTCTAAGTGACTTGCAAGGTATGTCCTTTTGTTTGACTTGCCAGGTATATCCTCTCAGTGATTTGTAAGGTATGTCCACTTGGTGACGAGTAAGATATGTCCACTTGGTGACGAGTAAGATATGTCCACTTGGTGACTTACCAAGGTATATCCACTAGGTGTCTTGCAAGTTATGATCGCTCTGTTACTTGCAAGGTATAGCCACTCAGCAACTTTGTAAAAAAATCATTTGAATATTGTTTTTAACTTTTAATCATGTGGCATCTAGAATGTTCCACCTAAAATAAACTGAGAGCATTATCTGGGATGTGAACCCCAGACCTCTGGGTCACTTATTAGTAAATAAATGCCTTAACCAGGAGGTGTTTTATTTCTCAACGATAAAAAACATAACTCGCCACCTCTTGCTAGTTTGTCAAATCATCTTTTTTCTATCTTTTTAATACTGTAAATTTTACTTAAATTATTTTTAAACCCAGTGTAGTAACCTATTTTATTGCATTGAAAGCTCACTGTGATAAGGTGTGTTTCAGCTGTTTACTTCATGATATTTACTTTTTATTGTTGTTATTGTTACTTCTTGATATTTACTTCATGTTGTTTTTATGTCTTTAATGTCCTTAACTTAAATGTCTTTAATTCCCTTGCTCCCTAAAAAGTTCTACATGTTGTGTTTAACAACTCATCAGCACTAGTGCAAATTTGGCTTATCAAAATGCATGTCTTTAAAGTGCATCGTTTTGCAATACTAAGAAATTCCAAGGGACCCTGTTATAAATTAAGTAGACAAAATATAATTGTTCAAGAGACACCTAGGCAATGTAACAAGCAAAATGCAATGCTACATTTAGAACTGTTACATCATTCAACATTTGTCATTATTGATAGCTCGACATAATGTCATGTCCCACTCTGTTTCGTTACGTCTAAACTCATGTAGTTCAGGCTTTGTCGGCACCCTGATGAGTTAGACATAACAAAACAGAGTGGGTCATAACAGTTCCCAGATGTTGCTCATCAGGGCTCCGACTGAGCCTGAACTCACTCTGACCTTACATTAAAATTCCGAAGAATATAATGTGAAGTATTTACCAGAGACTAGTGGTCTCTTGTGTCAACTATTCATGTTTTGCAAAACTCTGTAGTATCAAACGATATAAATTAAGTAGTTTATTTTAATTTTCTGCATGTGTTAGATTTATTTAATTGTCAATGCTGCATCCATTTTTATTAATATTTTTGTTTTGAAATGTTTTATAGGTCTTGATCCGTCCTGAGTAGTTTGTTAGTTTGTTTTTATTTTCTGTAGTACAACTCACTTTAGAAGGTTTGTTTTTGATTTGATTTTTCCTTATTTTTTACTTTTTTTTACTGTTTTAGATTTTATATTAATTATTATTTTTAATTAATTTGTTATCCTTAAGTTTTATTATCTTTGCAGATTTGTGTGTAGTAGAAGATATACATATTAGTGGTGTTCTAGAACATTACTTTTATAGTTTCACTCAAATATAAGTGGTGATCTAGAACATTGAATTATCATTTTAGTTTTTGTTACCCTTGAGTTTTATTATCTACGTAGATTTGTGTGCAGTAGAAGATGCATATTAGTGGTGTTCCAAAACATTGCTTTTCAAGTTTCATTCAAATTCATGTACTGTTCTAGAACATTGCTTATTAAGTTTTACTCAAATTTAAGTGATGTTCTAAAATTTTGAGCCAGGGGCCGAACTTGAGACCATGACCACAATCTGTTTCAATGGTGCCTGAGCACAAAAAATATCATTATATACATTATTTGTGCTGAATCAAATAAACCGACCTGGAACTGATACAACCACTTAAAGTGACTAAAAAGTAAAAAAGATGGTCGTTTTGAATGTGTTTTGGGCCTGTAAGTTGAATGAAATTAGTCCAGAGTCGATATGAGCTTTTTAAGTACTCAAAGCCAGGGTACCTGGGTTCGAATCCTGAATCCTAGTAAGGACAATCATTTTTTATTGTTTTATTTACATGATATAAGTTTATAACTACAAAATATTCTAGCAGTTGTCTGCATGCCAGGCGCATTTCCTTTGAAATGTGTGTTTGGTGCTTAACAATCCATTTATTGCTTAAGGATTCCGCTTATGCTTTATAACTTGAGCAGATACTCAATTATCAAGCACTACTCGTTACCCATTTTTCTACATTTTCAAAGGAAATGTGCTAAAACCTTTATAGATAAACACTAACTGAGCTTTAAACTAGGGCAAATATTGGTGTGCGCTGCCAATTGTACAGGCATAGATTTGTATAACCAACAGGATAACTATGTCCTTTAAAAAATCCCTAACAAATGAGTTATAAGTAGTATTTGATAATTGAGTATCTGCTCAAGTTTAAAAGCCTTAAGCAAGAAATGGATTGTTAAGCATGGAAACAGGCATTTTAAAGGAAATTCGCTCACAGCGAATTTTTGAGCAGGGGAGCATCGCACCATAATTTTTTTTAATTACGGATTACATTCCATTGGAATTAAAGTTCCAAGCCAGTTCGTAATAAAAATATTTTAAATAACCTTTATGCTTTTTTTAAATAAAACAACATTATTTCAGAATCTACGTGGACAGTGCCTTGTGAATCAGAATCCGACAGTGACAGTTCACCTGAAGAGCCACTACCACTATTTCAGCAAAGAGAAAATTATTTCAGTTAGTGTAAACTGGAAACTTTATTTATTACCTTTTCGTCATTTAGCTTCTAGCTTTATAAAAATAATTACATAAATTGATGACTCATTGACTTTGAAAGCAATATTAATAGAATGGCCTTAAAACTTAGCAATTAGTTGAATTTTGTATTTTACGGGTGTTTAATATTCAGCTGTTTATTTTAAGAATTCACTTTAAACCCTTTTTATCTCTGATGATATATATATATATACAGGGTGTACAAAATAAAACTCCCTTCCCGAAAGGAGGTGGTACTACAGCTAATTTCCAACAAAAAACTTAATATTAACTATAGTCCGATTTTCAACCGTTCTCCCACAAGGTCAAATTTTATGATTTTAAAAAACGCGTTGACTTAACTTCATAAAATGACCAATTGTGGCTAAACTATAACTGCTAGCTTCAAAATATTGGTTTCGTTGGAAAGCTGAGAAAATTTGCTATAAGACCACTCACTTGTATTTTCAAAAACAATTTAACATAACAGCCAAAAATTTGCATGAAATCAAAAATTAGTAAAATTTTATGATTTTCCAAACATTTTGAAGTTACTTTAATGAGAAACTAGCAAACTTGAGAACCTCTTGGTTTCAGGAAAACTACCTTGTTTACTCCTCTTTAAGTCAATACCCATATCATTATATGTTGATACGGTGATTTTTTCAGAAAAAGCAAAATAGGCTCAAAAAACACGCTAAAAATGACTCTTACAGAAGTGATTTCTGTATAATAGTCCAAGAGCAAGACGCAAAAAACGTGACCGTCTAGCCCCAAAGGTTTAACCCACTAGATCGACTTATTCTGGCTCCCTGGTAATGAATCAGGTGGTCTGCCGTTTCAGATAAGGGAATTTTAGCCCCGGGCCTCTTTAAAATCCGAAAAATGACCCCAAATTCTGTTTTCGCCCAATAACGGTGTTTCTATTGATTTTATCTAAAAACTTATAGGGTTGTTTTTTAAAGTTTATTAAATTTGTGATAAATCCATTTTTTAACTATCAAAATCGGTCCAGTAAAACCGGAGATACAAATGTTGAAAGATCACCGAAAAAACATGTAAAAAGCATACATTTTTGTCCAAAAACCTTAAAATGTCATGTTTTTCCGTATTAACATGTTTAAGAATTAGGCAGACTTAAAAATCATGCATATTCTGTTAAACTGCAGGTAATTAGAGTTGTTCTAGAGAAAGAAGTCAGCACAGCTCTAATATGTGATGACTTACTGACGGACATATAATGCTGAAAGATAGGTAAAACTTGAATTTTAGAAAAATACACTTTTTTCAGCATTATTGTCGGTCATTAAGTCATCACATATTAGCTGTGCTGACTTCTTTCTCTAGAACAACTCTAATTACCTGCAGTTTAACAGAATATGCATGATTTTTAAGTCTGCCTAATTCTTAAACATGTTAATACGGAAAAACATGACATTTTAAGGTATTTGTGCGTTTTTGGACAAAAATGTATGCTTTTTAGATGTTTTTTTCGGTAATCTTTCAACATTTGCATCTCCGGTTTTACTGGACCGATTTTGATAGTTAAAAAATGGATTTATCACAAATTTAATAAACTTTAAAAAAACAAGATAAAATCAATAGGAACACCGTTATTGGGCGAAAACAGAATTTGGGGTCATTTTTCGGATTTTAAAGAGGCCCCGGGGCTAAAATTCCCTTATCTGAAACGGCAGACCACCTGATTCATTACCAGGGAGCCAGAATAAGTCGATCTAGTGGGTTAAACCTTTGGGGCTAGACGGTCACGTTTTTTGCGTCTTGCTCTTGGACTATTATACAGAAATCACTTCTGTAAGAGTCATTTTTAGCGTGTTTTTTGAGCCTATTTTGCTTTTTCTGAAAAAATCACCGTATCAACATATAATGATATGGGTATTGACTTAAAGAGGAGTAAACAAGGTAGTTTTCCTGAAACCAAGAGGTTCTCAAGTTTGCTAGTTTCTCATTAAAGTAACTTCAAAATGTTTGGAAAATCATAAAATTTTACTAATTTTTGATTTCATGCAAATTTTTGGCTGTTATGTTAAATTGTTTTTGAAAATACAAGTGAGTGGTCTTATAGCAAATTTTCTCAGCTTTCCAACGAAACCAATATTTTGAAGCTAGCAGTTATAGTTTAGCCACAATTGGTCATTTTATGAAGTTAAGTCAACGCGTTTTTTAAAATCATAAAATTTGACCTTGTGGGAGAACGGTTGAAAATCGGACTATAGTTAATATTAAGTTTTTTGTTGGAAATTAGCTGTAGTACCACCTCCTTTCGGGAAGGGAGTTTTATTTGTACACCCTGTATATATATATATATATATATATATATATATATATATATATATATTATATATATATATATATATAATATATATATATATATATATATATATATATATATATATATATATATTATATATATATATATATATATATATATATATATATATATATATATATATATATATATATATATATATAATATATAACAGGGTGTTTCATGTAATGTCCACCTAAGAAGGAGGTGATAGCACTTCTAAAGGAGAACAAAAAATACCCTATATTATAAACCCATCTCTCCAACAGTTTTCCCACTAGTTCAAATTTATATTTTTGGAAATTATTTCACCTCGCATCATAAAATTGTTAATAGCTCAAAAACTGTGCAAGCTAGAAAGATGAAATTGATCTTGTTGGAAAGCTGAGTAAATTTTCTAAAGGACAAACTTTAACTATGTCAAATATTTTAAAACTACTACCTAAAACTTTGCATAAAAAATTATTTTAGATAAGAGATGAGCAAAAGTTTAGCCAAGCATAAAAAAACTTTTATCATTGCCCTTTAAGAAATTATTGTACATTCGATAGTCAAAAATTTAAGCTATTTTTGCTAGAAGTTAGAAAAACTAATAATTTTTTCCATTCTTGGCTAAACTTTTGCTCATCTCTTATCTCCTCTAATGCCCTACCATAAAAATACCAAAATTCAATTTTTGCAATTAATCAATTTTCATGCAAATTTTGGGGTAGTAGTGAAAAATATTTGACTTAGTAAATCATCATCCTTAAGGAAATTTACTCAGCTTTCTAACAAGACTAACTTAATTTTTCTAGCTTGAAAATTTTAAGAGCTATCAACGATTTTACGAAGCGAGGTCAAATAATTTTAAAAAATATGAAATTTGACCTTTTAGGAAAACTGTGGGAGATCGGGCTTTGTATTATAGGACTATCACCCTCTTCTTTGGTGGACACTTTATATGAAAACCCTGTATATAAAGGTCAGACAAGGTCTAAAAGTGTACTATTACAGTTATAGTATGATTTCAATCTAGTTTGATCAAGTTCATCTAATTCACATCTAAATGATCTAAAATTATATTTTTTAAATATGGAATGAAGTTTAAAATTAAATAATTCTGTGCCTTTTCTGCTTTATTAAGTTTGAATTTCATTTCATTTATTTAAAACCTAAAATCAATTACTAAAAAGAATAACAACAATAACAATGTTTTTTTCACTTGAGTATAGTTGAAATCTTTTAAATGTATTGGACATAATAACTAAGAAAGAAATAGATAAGATTAATTCGTTTCAAGTCTCTAATGAGAAAAATATGTTAAGATTACATCATTTTGCAAGAAACACATAGAATTGTAACAGGCAGAATTCTATGTTATATCTGGGGACTGATCCATCATTTGACATTCGTCACTACTGTTGACTTGAAACTATGTCCTATCCCACTCTGTTTCTTTACTTCTATCTAATTTGGCAGAGTGAGTTAAGGCTCCCTGACGTGTTAGACATAACGAAGCAAAATGGGATATGTCAATATGTTGAAGCTTCTGCTTGTTATATTCCTAGGAGTATCTTGCTCAATTATATTGAGCCAAGTTTGGCATAACTATTTCAAAAGGCCCTAGCATTTTAACTAAAAATATTAAATCAAAAAAGGATAACCTGTATACTGAGAGGAATATTTCAGGTGTGCTAACATTAAATCCTGAAAAAATCGAATTAACACACAACCTTGGCCTTTTTAAAATGACATTTTTCTCCTAATAAACCCACTCCTGGAGAAATTAAAATTGACCAATATTTTTTTTGCATGGTAATTTTGTCATCACTTTTGCTAACTTTTAAAAAAGTTATGACTACCAAATTTGATATAATATCACCATGCAGAAGAAGCTATTGTATAACATAGACCAAAGTGTTTTGTTCCAACGACCAAAAACATTATTTTTTAAAAGAAAACATACATAAGTCATTTGATAAAAATTGAGCTAATGGTGATAATGAGATGAAACTTAGCACATATGTTAGTATTATACTTGGCTACATGCGTGCCATATTTCAATCTGATCGCATAATTTTTCCGCATTTAATAATTTTTTTACTGAGACATTATTGCAGGTTAATGATGCCATAAAAAAAATTCCGAATTGCACAACTACAGCTGTAGACTGATTTTTGTACAATGTTTCAACTCTCTAGCATAAATACACTGGGAGCTACGATAATAACAGACACACACACATATAGACTGACAACTTTGTGAAAACCACTTAGGAGGCCTTAAAAACACCTGAAACGGATAATACCTGTGACATTCCAGTTTTGGATTTTTTTGCAAACACAATCCTTTTTTATATACCTATGGTATAAATGAGGAAAAGTAAAAATGTAAAATTTAAACTTCCAGGGTTGATTTTAATGGGAGAAAGATACAATTTTCAAGAGTCAAATGTTGTGTTTTTAACTCATTTAAAATGATTCAGTGTTAAAGCTTTTAAAATGTTTCAAAAGGATGTATGTTGTTCATAAGGTGACACTTTTTGGTCACAGTGTTTAGTACAAAATTCTTTGATTCATTTTGCACTGTGTATTTTTTCATAAGTTTGATTATCTGTGAAAACTACGTTAAATAAACTAAATAGCTCTGTGCATTAATTGTGTATATGTTGATCTTTAAAAAACTAAATAGTTCATTTAGTTATACATTATTTTTAACTAAAAATTTAAATTTAAAAAGTGGACCACTAGATTAGTGTGGCCTGGCCTGAACTTACTACTAGCTTGTACTTAATATTTTTGATATTGTATTTATTATAATGTATATAGTAATGTTTCTTGTGTACCTAGTGTTATTTATGATATTTTAAGTACAAAATAAATAATTTATTACTGTTTAATCACTTCATGTTGTTTTTTACTTTTCTTGATGACAATGGTGTAGTTGAATGCTTCAAATTGAGGAGTTAAGTGTAATAATAGTTATCTCACCAAAAACAACTTATGTGGTAAAATACTCCCCGCCAAGTCTTTGGTCCAAAAAAGTAGGGAAATCAACTTTTCTGTCCCACCAAGTCATGTCCGTATTGGGTGGAGACTTTCATAGGCGTTTCAAAGTGAAGTTGCTAGGTTGGCAATAGTTAAGGGCCTTATTTACATTGAGAGGCAATCATCAGCTTCTTCTCCTTGGCGGCAAGCCAGCGGTGTGAACGAGTTTAATATTTTCTTTTGCTATATTCTAAGATACCAAACAATTCAGGTGTTCGTGGAGATTAATCATAAGAGATTTCAGCAGTTGTCACAATTGTAGCAGTTTTACTTACTTGCATGGATCCAGGAGTATACAAAAGAAATGAACTACAAGCTTGTTCATAAAACAGACATAAATTAAAAAAAAAATTATCTCCACACGGTGTATAATGTGAAACTTATTGACTAGTTTTTAGAGAGTAAATAAGCACTTTTCACTCCCAAGTGAGAAAAATTTACTTTTCACACCCTTGGAAGAAAAAAGAAACTTTTCCTCCCTTGGAAAACAATAAAAAGTGTTTCCTATTATTAGGGTTAGAGCCAATTAAATTCGTTTTCTTGGGAACTGGTATCCTCTAAATTTATAAGGGGGACTAACAAATATTTTTTTTATTGGCTCATAATCCGGTTGACAAAATCAGGTCAAAAGATGTTTGGACCAAAACTATTTTTTCTGGGGGTGTACCTACAAAATTTATAAGGGGACCCGACCAAAAAAAAAAAATTGGTTCGAAATCCGTTTCAGGCCAAAATAAGCTAAGCTGTTTAGAGCAATGAAAAAAAATCTTTATATTTTTTTTGCATGGTGGCAGCTCCCCCCCCCCTGTTTGATAGGGCTTAATGAATAATTTGAAAGCGAATTAAATTAATTTTTTAAACTGTATAATGAATCGTTAAAAGCACATTGATATAAAATAATCAAAATGAATATATATTCATTATAATCGGCCATGCTAAGGGCACCTATATAGGTGCCCTTAGCATGGCTGATAGACTACGACTGACTCTACTAAAAGGGCCGAGTACTCCCCTCTGCTACTAACTCGATATATCGATTTATTAATCGATCCTCTTGCCGCAACATTTCTTTAGAGTTGTTATTTAACAATATAAGGATTTCTATCCCTTGCATATAAATCTTAGAGGCAACGACCAGGATATTTAAGAGGTAAGTATATTAACTAATGGTAGATACAGCGGTCAATTGTTTCATGTAGTACTTTCATCTACACTTGCTCCATAAATTTAGTTTAACATTGGCTACTGATACTATGAAGCTTGCCTACTTTGGAATTGGGGAGCAGGCTGCTCCTCTATAGCTAATAACATTTTTATTCTACACAAAAAAGTAATTCGAATTATAAATCACACTAAATACGATTCTGAATGCTAACAATATTTTAATAATGAGATTTTTGAGAACTTTTTATCAGAATATATTTTCACATTGCTCTTGTTTATTATAAATATGTACAATGACAGGGAATTCACTAATAATAAAAATCATAGCTATGCTACAAGATTTGCTACCATTATTAACATGCCCCCCTGTAGACTTCATAATTTTTATCAGCCTCCTATTATTAATGGAATAAGATGTTTCAATAAATTACCTGAATCTATAATTGAACTGGCTCTCAAAATGTTTTATAAACCCCTTAACTCTTTCAGAAATTATGCTTCAGAAATCATATTGTTCTGAAAATCAATTTTTTATTACATAACTCAGTTTTTCCTCTTCTTCAATAATTGTCAGTATTTAATTAAGTCTGATTTATCGTTTATACTTTATTTTACATGTATTTTATGTAATTCATTACTGTCTAGGTTTTTAATTTATTATTGTATATTTTTGTAGCAGTTTTGACAATGGAGAAACTTTCCCTGGAAAGCAACGTCATGTATTTAAATAAATGAATATAGCAAGAAGGCCAAGATGACTCTTAATTTCTAACTCTTAAGAAAAATTAAACCCTGTAGCAAACTTAATCAGCCTGAAGTACAGGTAAAATTGAAAAAAAATTATAACAGTAGTCCTCAAACAAGTTCATATTCCTTTCCTGCTAAAAGTGATGATAAAGTTTACTTGAATAAAAATATATGTCCGAAGATGATATTTAATATTTTGCTTGCAACAAAAGGTATTTTAATTAAAGTTAAATTTCCCCCTCCCCACTCTAAGCGAGAGAACCTTATGATTGATAAATAAAAGGAATAAAAAAAACCTTTCACTAATATACATAATAAATCTTTATTTATAATATTTACAAATATAAACTGATAAATAACAATATTTAACTGAAACAAAAACAGGTTTAGTTTGCTTCCCAATATTTTACAAAGTGTACTATTCAATGATTTTTCCTAACAAAAAAGTACATAGCTCAAGAAGGGAAACTGTCTATGCTAACCTACGTAATGTAAACAGGTCACTGAATATATCAGCTGATAGGTGGCTCAAAAAAAGATTTTCTTTTTTAAGGAAGCTATCAAATTTTGAAATAATAATAATAACACACTATGTCTAGTTGACAACTCAAAGGCCATACCTACAGTCTATCGTTTAGTTTAAAAATCCCCAAGGTCAAAAGTATTTTGGGGATTGACCAATCAGAGAAGCCGCTGCCAACCTCTCACTTAAAAAGAGAAAAAAAAATCCCTACCACAATAACCGCTGTAAGGAAAAACCCTTTTTCTCGGCAATCGTTCACTTTGTTTATGATTCTTCTTTTGATTACATCATTTTGAAAACTACTTTCAAATTAATCTTAAAATGGTATTTTAAAATATAACTACACAAAAGAAATGTAATAAAACATCGCCAAGAAAATACGGGTAAAATAACCTGATTTGTTTACATAGTTTTTCCCGCTCCCTTCTTGCAGGGATTTTTTTTCTTAAGAATGAGTGGTGTCTAAACTGACCTGTCAAATTTTTTTAACTAAACGATATACTGTAGTTGTCAACTAGATTCTTCTAGGATTTTTTTATTATTTTTGTGAATAATCTATACCTTTTTTAAATTCACATAATTTATTTTGAACATGGTATATAATCAATGATTTATTTTGATACTTAAAATAAAAGAAATTTCAAGAAAGGAGGAAGATGGGAGGATTCCAAAAATTTTATTGAAAAACAAAAAATAAGATTGCATGAATGGTTTGTTCACATGTAAACAACATTGAGCCAACAGCCTAGCAGACAAAAAATGTCATGTGAAACTCATGGCATATCCGTCAAAAATATCCTTTTTCCCTACTTGGTCTATATATAACTTTACTACTATCCCTAAGCACATACTAGTCATATTGGGTACACACTTACTCCAAACCCAATACTTATCACATTGGATACACAATGTTTAGTCCAAACTCTATACCAGTCAGATTGGCCACACAATACTTACTCCTAACTCTAGACTAGTCACATTACATTGAGTGAAAGCCAACTTGGAGTTGATGCAAGCTAATTATAGTAGATCAAATGTAGCCCAGTAGTTTTCATGTCTCTAATAAATATAAGTTATCAGAGATATCACACCATTCATGCATTATGATAAGATCAATATTGGGCATCTTCAATAGCCCAACAATTAGACTACTTACTATGTATCAGTGATTCTCAAACCTTGGGTTACATAATTTTTCTATGGGTGGTATAAATAAATAAATAATTTTAACCTAAATAATAAAAAAAAATGTTTATCACTTTTCTTTGCTCTGCATACTACACAGAGGACTAAGCCTACAAAACTAACTTTCTTATTCCGTGCAGAACATTTTAGAAGTGTCAACATTAAAGCCTTATAAAAAAGGTAAAAACATAGTCCTTGACTTTTGAAAATAGTTTCTACCCCTTGAAAGTTGACTCATGTTAGTTCAAATTCACCTATTAGTTAGGTAATTGTATCGATTGTATATATTTGAAAAGTTCAATTGGGGCATATCATGATATTGAAAGTTTCGGAACTACATTAAATCATAAGAAATTGGTTGTAATTATCTGACTATCCCCCCACATTCCAGTAATTATTCAACAAGATTTTGTTACACATACATCATAGATGTTTGTATAAACAATCATATCTTGAACAAAATAACTGCAAAAAACAATGTTATAGTCCATCTATTATATTGTTAGTATATGTTCACATACATTGGTGATAAATTCCTGGATATCTAAATGTATACACACACACACTGATATATATATATATATATATATATATATATATATATATTATATATATATATATATATATATATTATAATATATATATATATATATATATATATATATATATATATCAAAAACAAAATGGATTTGTTCTTACATGATGAGACAAGAAGGGTTTTTTTCAAAACAAACCTGATAAGTTTGGTTTGGTGGTAAATTTATTAAATGTTGACCAGCTCAGTGATGAATGTGTGCCTAGATTTCTTATTACTTCCCATTATGAAGAAAAATAGACGTAAAATGAAGCATAGTTTACATGTTAGATTTGTTGAATCAAAAAAACTATGTCTGAACAAAATACAAGATAATCTTTTTATAGCTTTATCTCTGCTTAAGGTATAAAGTACGAATACTCCGTCTTCTTCAACTAGGCCTCTCATTTATTGTATGGGTAGATATAAATCTTATACATTTGATAATAAAAATAAAATTTTTTTAAATGAGGACATGGTTTGGTGATTCTCAAGCTCAATATCATGTCACTTCAAACCAATTTCATTTAAATATAATTTAAAAATGGGATCAAGTAATCAATTATATTCAAGTAAATTAAAAGTTAAAACAAAAATCTAGTTTTATTAACCAGACATCAAGAGGGATATTATAGGATAACAAGTAAGTTTAAGGGCTACTTCCAGTTACTTGTTCTGTTAAATGTTAAGTACTAGATATAAAGCTATGAGATTGTCTCCTAACTATCTTATTATTGAATTATTTTATTTCTTTTTGGACACCTGTTGAACAATTTTAGAGTTTGAGTTGTTCTACCCTAACATGCTTCAAATTATACAATTAGTCACCATCTTCCTTGTACCCATTTTTTTTATAAAAATATAATTTACCTTATAAAAAATGACTCCAAAATATACACAAATGTGATCAAAGAAAAAATATTTGGAATGTCATGTTTATCATTTAATACTTAATAAAATTAAAACAAAATAAAATGTTTAAGTCTTTGTTGCAAGTATTTGAAACAAAACTTGTAATAAGTCTTAAAAACTCATTAGTTACATTAATTAGATCCATTTAACATAGCTTAGACAGGGGTTGTCCAAATTCATGTTAAAAATATAAAAAGAAGAGACTTGTTTAAATGAGACTGGTTGGGGACTGTTATTGGAAATAAATAATAAAATATGGTAATTAAAGCAGTTATATAAAAAAACTGCAGTATTTCAAAGGTGTGTGTGTGTCTGTTATCATCGTATCGCAGTGTGTTTTGCTAAAAAGTTCAAACTTGGTACAAAAATTTTTAGGTCTAGTTGTGCTATGTTAGCCGGATAATAATTTTTAATTTTCCTCATTTATACTGTATATAGGAAAAGTATTGTGTTTGCGAAAAAAAACCCAAAACCGGAATTATCCGTTTCAGATGTTTTAAAGGGCTCCTGAGTGAAGTTGTCTGTCTGTATGTGTGTGTGTCTGCTATCATCGTAGCTCTTAGTCTAACCATGCTAGAGAGTTAAAACTTAGTACAAAAATCAATCAACTGTTTAGTTGTGCTATCTGGAAAATATTTTTTATGACATCATTAATCCGCAATAATGATTCAGCGCAAATTTAGAAAAATCATAAAACGCAAAAAAATAATGCAATCGGAGTGAGATTTAGCACCCACATAGCTATGTACAAGACTAACATATGTGCTAAGTTTCATTTCATTATTAGCATTAGTTCAATTTTTATCTAATGACTTGTGAACGTTTTTTAAAAAATTGTAAAAAATCAGAAAATGATTCAATAGAGTTGAAACTCAGTACAAATATATTCCTTTACATATGAAATAAGTACAATAAGTTTTGTTTTAATACGACAAGTATATCCATGGTTTTTATTGGATCATAAAAGTTAAGCAGCATCGAGCGTAGTCAGTGCTGTATGGGTGCCCGCTGAGAATGATATCTTAGCATTTACTATCTGAGGACGAGGGAAGCAAGTCTGAAGGAATGTTGCAGTACAAATTTAATGAATTGTATATTCTGAGGACGAGAGAGGCGAGTCTGAAGCAGGGAGGATGAGCATAGCAAATCCGATGTGATGAGGAAAAGTTCCGTGGTACCCCGTACCCAATTTTTTTATGATGTCATAAACCTGCATTAACGACTCAGCAAAAATCCGACCCATCCAGTACCTGGATGGGTGACCACTGGGAATAAACCATAAGACATATTGCAGTAAATATTTGGTGATTTGTACATTCTGAGGACAATCAAAGCAATAAGAGTCCAAAGTAATATTGCAGTCTGCGGTATAAATTTAATCAAATGTATACACTGAGGATGACGAAGCAAGTCTGCAGTAGAGAGGTTTTGCTAATCTCATCCTCTCCTTCTCTTTGGTGAGAAAAGGTTCCAAGGCACCCCTTACGCAATTCTTTTGTTTTAGTAAAGTTTTAAAAGAAATTGGGGTAATAGAATATTTTTTATTGGAAAAATTAAGTTTTTCTATTGACATATAGGAATATTTAACTTTATTGGTGGGTTACAGGATAGGTATAATTGTTGTATAAAATTGAATTTTTGCATTGATTTTGAATTATTTGTAACTAAACAATTCGTTGAAAAAAAAAAATTTAATAACCTCAAAGGATATTGAAAGTTCTCTGGGAATATGCCACAAATAATAATAATAATAATAAAATAAAACCAAATGAAGCAAACATTTAAATTAAAATAAATAAAATTTAACATAAAAAAATTAATAATAAAAATACAATAATTAATTAACGAAAAGAAAAGTTATATTGTCAAATATGCAGATAAACAAAATTAATGGTATCACATGAAAACAAACAAAATATGATAGATAGGCCTTTTCTCTCTGCTGGATGGTGAAAAGTAACAAGTGGTTCCTCTATTAAGTTTAAGTCAGTAGCCATATTTTTCCTAAAAAAATAGGAGCAAAATAAATTAGTATAATTTAAAAGTAGTAAAGAAAAAATCCTTTTATTAAAAGGAGTTGGGGTGATAACAGATAATGTAAACTTATATTAAGGATAAAATGTAATTTTGAAATAGATTTTCGTCAGTAGTATTATGATTAATTACATAATTACCTACTGTAAAGGTTAACAGTAAATTAGGACCTGTAAATTAAACCAAGTAATAGGAATCTGAACAGTAAAACTATACAACAAATTCTAAACAAGAAAAGATAATGAAAATAATCTAATAATATATTTATCTTCTGCTAAGTTTAGATAATAGCCAGATCAGCTTGGCCTGGATCTTAAACCTTAGACCAGCAAAGTATTAACAATCTAATTTTGAAAAGATAAGAAAAAAATTAGTTTCAAGGAAATATAAGGGAGTACTCATTGATGCATTTAGAGGAGTTAGTTAAGTTTACAATTCCACCAGAGCTGCTCTAAGAGATTATTTTAATAAAGAGAAATGGTCGAGGGAGCCATATATTGGATCTCAAGGGGCAGAGGCAACTATGCTATGAATTAGGGAATCATCGGATTTTACTTGTTGAACTATAAAAACTCGTGGGGCTCCCAGTGGCATCCCCCTCCTTTTAGCAAATTTTCTTTGAAAATATATATATGTATATATATTATATATTTATATATATTATATATTATATATATATATATATATATATATATAATATATATAAAACACACACATGTATGTATTTCTAGTGGTTTTTTGTAAACATGCTGCCTCTCTGAAAACAAACTCTAATGAAAACCAGGTTGTTGTGTCGTCATTAACCTGCTTTGCTGAGACAAATTTTTTAAGAAATCATTAAAATTCAGGATTCAAAGTAAATATGACTTTCTTAGTTACCAAAAAGTTGGGAAAACCATGGGAAATGATAGAAAACCTATATAAAAGTCAGTAAAAAATCATTTCCCAGTAGGGTGTTTTTCGATGTTTTTTGGGGTGTTGAAATCAATAAAACTGGTCGGGAGTCAATAAGACATCATAAAGCTAGCGGGTTTGAATCATGGTGACGGCGCTAATTTTTTTATATTCTTTTTTACAGTATTGAAGTTTATAACCTCAATTTTTTAACTTTAAGTTTATAACTCCTAACGTGGAGTTCTGTAAGCCAAGCAAATTTTCTTTTAACTAAGTACTTTCTTGTTTATTAATACAATTTTTGCTTAATATTTAAAAATATATTTTGAGTCAATAATATAGCATCACAACTGACTATTTATTTTTTTTGAATTTTTCAAAGAAAATTAAAAAAAAAAGTAGCATAAACTGAGCTTCAAATGAGTGCAATTAATGCTGTGCTGTGTAGTGTATATATAATCTATGGGATAAATAAGGGCATTTTCTTTGAAAAAATAAAAAAAATTAAATAGCGAGTTGTGACGCTATTGCTCAGGATATTAAATATATATTGAAAGATTAAGCAAAAATTGGATTAATAAACAAGAAAGGAACACAGTTTGAAGAAGATTAGCCCTGCTTGCGGACCTCCATGCCAAAATTTTTTAGTTTGAGATGATTACATCAGCTGATTTACTGACAGCAGTCGAATAAGATGAACATAATTTCAGCCATACCACTAGCTTCAGTATTTACTTGGAGAAACACTTTAAAAATTGTAGGTTTCTTCCTTTTCCTCCTGCTTTATTCTGAGATTTAAAATTTAAATCTTCACCAGATAGAAGATACATTCTGGATTATTTTATTCTTAGAACTAAATTGCTTATTTAAAGAGTTTTACCAGTTAAGATTGTTATATTCTTGTTGTTTACTAAAAAATAAAAACATGAATGAATTCCACTTTTTAAATATTATATACACATTTTAATAAATTAAATTATTATAAATAAAAATGTTTGTTAATTAATCTGCTAAAAGAAAGGAGTTGTAAGATGAATATAATTTTTAGACTCAAACAAAATAAAAAAATATTATTTTATATTAAATCTAAAATATTAGATTGTTTTAAGTGAAACTGACCTGTAAAGAAGACATAACACCATTAGCTAAAGAACTTAGTTTGCCAGCTACTTTGGTAACACCTTGCTTTACACTCTCCTTTACATCATCAAAATCAGGTCCAGTTGGTACATTAAAACTAGAAGAGCTACTCATCTCATTCCTACCAAAGAATTCAGCTGATGATATACTAGATGAACCCTCGAATTTGGACACATTAGATTTTTCATTCCACTAAAAAAAAATAATAAAACTTTAGAGAGTAATTAAAGAAAGATCGGGGAAATTCACTTATCTCATTAAACAATTTAATTGTGCAAGAGGCACCTAGGAAATGTAACAAGCAAAATGCAATGATACATCTGGGAACTGTTATATTATTCGACATTATTGATGGCTCGACATAATGTCATGTCCCACTCTGTTTTGTTATGTCTAACTCATCAGGGAGCCAACAGAGCCTGATAGTAGTAGGAGGGAGTGGTAGTAACTACCAGGCAAGTAGGTCACGTTGTTGGGCCCTTTTTGCCAGCTCCCTAAGATAGTGTTCTACTCCTTTTAATTTCAAGTGTAGGTATATTTCATCTAATCTAGACAGTAGAGCCGTGAATTTCTATGGTTCCTCTCATGCTTTTTCAAGCAATCATACATATTTTCACTGACTCTTATAGTCTAGTGAAAACTGGGAACAACACGTGCTCTCACTGTTAAATCAAACCTCCACACACTTTAAACTACAAGGCAGAAACAGTATAGTATTATAATGAATCTACTATGAGGGTCCTAAATTTTGCCTATACCCAGTTTCATTTAGGGTAAGGGATCTTTAACGAGTACCTGACAACGTACAGGCTCGAGACCACCGGCTTTACGTCCCTTCTGAAGGACGTGGTACGCAGAATTTTTATCCCTCTCATAAAAATCCTCAAGGCCCGTGCTGGGATTGAACCCATGACTTAAGTCCATTCACTCTGTGTATTGGCCGCGTATCTTAACCACTACACCACGGGTGACCCTAACAACAACAGAGCCTGAACTACGTAAATTAGACGAAACGAAACAGAGTGGGACATGACTTTATGTCGAGGCATCAATAATGACGAATGTGGAATGATGGAACAGTTCCCAGATGTAGCATTGCATTTGCTTGTTACATTTCTTAGGTGTCTCTTGCACAATTATATATTGTCAACTATTCATGTTTTGCAAAACTCAGTAGTATCAAATGATATATCTTATTAAAAATTTATTTACACATTCACAAATGTACATAATGCATAACAAGGAAATATTTTTAAATGTATTTGTTTAAACTGTGCAGATAACTTTAAAACAATGTTAATTTAAACAATAAAAAAAAAAGTTATTTGTGCCACTAAGCAGGAAAACACTATTATTAGGTAATTTGTAATTCCAAGATGTTTGATATTGAGAATGGAAATAGGTCTCTCAATAATTAAATGAGCTTATCAGAGGAACAGAGACAAAAGGCAAAGCTAAATTATTTATTTATTTTGCAGCTAATTCAACAAAAATAATCAATTAATGTGCAAAATAGGAAATAAATTATAAAATTAAAGCTAAACTAAAATTAAAATATTCTAAATAATATTTATTTTTGACCATGCTCAAAAATTGTAAGACATACAAATGTAAAATAAACAAATAAATTAAAATGAAAATAAAATGTTTTTCTATTTTGACTTTAACTGCTGTTCCTCTGCTGAGTAACAATAACAATTAGGAAACATACATTATCATTAGAATCAGAGAAAAATTGCTGTGATGATATAGATTTTGCACTTCCAAACTTTTTTTGAGCTTCATCGGAAGTTTCTGTAGAGGACGAGTAGGATTTAGCAGGGGTGGACCTACTAGGTGATGACATGACAGTTTTGGGTTCAACTTCTTTCGACCACTTAGAGGCTGAACTACTTGATGTCTGATTTTCATTTAGAAACGAAGAAAGGCCTCTATCATTACTAGACTTGTACCTGAAACAGTGTAAGTTTTCTATTACGAACCCATATCAGAAACAGGGGAAATTGAAGGTATTAAAGAATACTTTCAGAGGAGCTGCTGGTTGGTGACAACATAAAACTAAAATGTCAATAGATTATTTATATTTTAAATAAAGATTAAGATTAAAAAAAATATTGACAGCTACAAACTGTCTACGGTAAGCTTCAAGTCCAAAAGGTTTTGAACAAATTTTGAAACATTCATAGGTGCACTCAAGTATATAAGTATTTGTCAAAAAGTGCATTTTCGTCATTTACACCTGTAAGCAACTCCAACATTAGAAAACCAAAATGTCTAGAAATATAAGTTTGTGATGCTATTAAAAAATAAAATAAATTTAAAATAAGATCAATGTTTTTTGGCTTATTCACCCAAAATAAATATAAATTAAATTAAAGCGTTGGATAATGTAATCTATAATGCCTAAGTCATTATTACGGGTTAATGACATCATAAAAAAATTATTTTCCAAATAGCACAACTACGGGAGTAGACTGATTTTTGTACAAAGCTTCAACTCTCTAGCATAAATACACTAGGAGGTATGATAATAACAGACACACACACACACAGACAGACAACTTTGAGAAAACCACTAAGGAGGCTTTAAAAACACCTGAAAAGGATAATTATAAATGGTTTCGGATATTTTTGCAAACACAATACTTTTCCTATATACCTACGGTGTAAACGAGGAAAAGTAAAAAACATGTTAACTTTTATTTCAAGCAGGAACAAGACTACACCTAGAATTTACTTACATATAAAATGATGAAACATTAGGGAATTCCATTTCCATAAAATCTGGTTCTTCAAAAAAATCATTTAACTGATTTGAGGATTTTTCAGAATTTTGAGGATTTTCTTGTTCTATTTTTTTCATGTCACTGGTAGCAGTATGAGAGACACCACTAGAACAACAAAATAAAAGTTAACAAATGAAGGCTAAAAAATAAATAAATGTAGTTTGCTCTTCATGGCACTATATGATATACCAGGTGGAACATTTCATATTAATCCTTAATAATAAAGTATAAGCATAGTCCTACATTCAGAAAAATTGTCTCTGCCACCAGCAGAAAGAATTTGAAGACCCCCAGATTTAGAGGCATTTTTCATAGATCACTCTCTTCATTTTTAAGGTTCAGTCTAATAATTTTTGTTAACAATAAATTATTAGAGCAGTCATTGCAAAATTAAGGCAATAAATTTAATTTATTTAAGATGCAGGTCTTGAATAGGTTGTAGTTTTAATAGTAAGATGCAGTCTTAGGGCTGCTAATTGTAAGCATTAAGATATAACTAACTTCATAAGTATTAATTGATTAAATTAGGGCCTAATCCTATATGTTACAAAATTTAATTTGTTTTAATTATTTAGACAAAAATACTTACAATGAAAATACTAATATTAAAAATTGAACATAAATAAAACAATAAAAATATTAAAATTGCACAAAAATAATTACCTAATTTACAAAAAAAATTATAATAGACTACTTGAAAACATAAATATATTTCAATTGTTTGTGTACTTATTATAATGTTTTTAAGTAGTCTGTAATAGTTTTATGTAAATTTGCTAAATTATTTTTAAGCAATTTTAATATTTTTATTGTTTTAGTAATTATCAATCTAGTCTTATCAGTCTTTTTATTGTAATTTCTTTAATTAATTTTATATTTCAGTAATTCTATAAACTAAGAAATGCAACTAATGATTAACTATTGTTAACTGATTAATTTTAACTGATCCAATAGATAATTTAAAAGTAGAATTATTATTGGTATCATTACATTGGTTTTTATTGATAAATAAAAATTATTTCTAAAGTTTTAATATGAGATTATTCATAAATCCACTGAAAATAATACAAAAGTGCAACTTACTTTTTACTGATAAAGCCCATTCCTAAGCGTTCAACTTGTTTTGCTTTTTGAGGATCAACTCTTTGGATTTTTTGAACTTGTTGAGATTGCTTTAAGCTTAAATCTTCATAAGCTAACCGCATTGATGCTTCCTAAAAACCACAATTTTTATAAACATAATTAGCAATAGCGTTCAAAAAAGAATAACACATGGCATCATGAAAAAATAAAAGAAAGACAATTTGCAAAATATAGAACTAAGCTTTACAAGCTGATTCATATTATTAAATATTATATACTTTAATATGGTCGATACAAAATTAATAAGATAATGAACTTCATGATCTTAAGTAAAGTCAGGATTCAAATACCTTCTATATTTGAAAATACAAATTTCGCATTATGTATCAATGCGTTATGTGTTCTAAGTGGCAGTAAGGTCCTAATAGACCAATTCCAAACAAAACTGAGAAATTCGTTAACAACTCATATCGTCTTGGGTCTTGATATATTCAGACAATTTCAAAACTAGCACTAAAATATGTATTTTAGTTAATATTAAGTATAGTTAATACTTATTTAAAACATTTTAAAGTAAAATTATTAATTAATAACATTCAATAATAATTATCATATAACTAAATAGTTGCCTTATCTGATAAAGATATATCTTCTGAAAGATAGACAAGAAAAGCAGTTTAGTACCCCTCTTTTTTTATTACCACCCCACCCTCAAGCAAAACTGAACCCAACAGATATCCAGATATAGACCGACATGTGTAATATTATGGCGAATAAAGGCTTTCTCAAATTGAAATGAAAGTTGTTATATATATATATATATATATATATATATATATATATATATATATATATATATATATATATATATAAATATATATTATATACTATATATATATATATATATATATATATATATATATATATATATATATATATATATATATATATATATATATATATATATATATATATATATATATATTATATATATAATATATATATATATATATATATATATATATATATATATATATATATATTATATATATATATATTAATATATATTATATATATATATATATATTATCACTGATTAGGCTGATAGACAACCTGGGTTAAAAAATCCTAGACGGTTATTGTTAAAACTGGTACGGGACCCAGGGATGGCGCCACCGTAGAATTCGATGTTATGGTACGGACCCAGGGATGGCGCCACCGTCGAATCCGTGGACATTTTAGTTAAATAGAGAAACGAGAGAAATATATTAGTGACTTATCTATTCAAAGTAATACGTCTATGAAATATGATAGTGTTATCAATTTCAATAGTTTGCCGTTTTTTATTTTGTTACTATCATTTTGTGACTTATATATGTAATTAAACATGTAAAGTGTTAGTGATATTTTTAAATAACTAACTAAAGTAATAACTTTTTAATAACTTTGCCGATTTCGTATTTATAAATGAAAGTTTCCAATGTTATTGTGAAGACGTAGCTGAAGGTGTACTAGCATGGATTGAATAGCAAACAAAATAAAATACTTCCTATTTTATTTTAGCGCTAGACATAAAAGGTAAGGCAAGTTTAATTAATATTTTGTTTTATTTTTGAAGTTTCTTTTAAAATGGACTGTTTACTTTGACGTACTTTGTATTTCATTTAGATCGATTTCAACTCGGTGTTTATTAACTGTTTGTGCCGTGTTATTTTTGAAGTATAGTTTTGAAGTTTACTTTCCGAACGGACTGTTTACATTTGACGTATTTTGTGTTTCATTTATTTGTTTCAACTCGTATTTGTCTACTTTTGGTGCCGTCTTATTTTTGATTTTCTTTTTCTGAATGGACTGTTTACATTTGACGTATTTTGTGTTTAATTTATATTTGTTTCAACTCGTATTTATGTACTGTTTGTGCCGTCTTATTTTTGATTTCTTTTCCTGAATGGACTGTTTACATATGACGTATTTTGTGTTTTATTTAGATTTATTTCAACTTGTATTTAATTACTGTTTGTGCCGTTTAAAGTAAACACCGTAAAGATAAAATTTAACAATTTTTTAGTTTACATTTGTATGTCATACTACGTTTTATATGACATTAAATTATTAATTTAAATTATTAAGAGGGTAAAATTGAACCCAGGTTTAGTTAGTCAGGTAGAGCTTAATGCGTTGCAGGGTTAATATAACCTGCAAGTGAGGGTTAATTTGTAAGTAAGTAGTTATGTAAATAGTGTGATGACATGCTTGGCTAGTGTGCAATTCATTCACTGACTTATAGTACTCATATGACTTATGATATATCTTGTTTTGAAGACATCTCCTTATACTTTCCGTCACACGCGTTCGTGTACTTTAGTCATGTTTCAACATGCAATGTTATGCAGTTTGAATCAAATGTTAAAAGGCAAAAGCATTGCATTGTGCACACAGGAATTGAATAAATAAATGATAAGGGAGGGGGGGGAATTGAAGAAGACAGTGTCTGTGCATTGTATTGCTTCTTTAAAAGTTAGCAAGGTTTTTTATTATAACACTTTGACACACATCTATTTAACTTTACTATTGTGTGGGAAAATAGTGTTGAGGAACCAATGAGGTTGGCCCTATCAGAGTAATATATACTTTGTTCAGGCGCAAGGTTTGGCAGGGGATTCAACCCCCCGGAATTTGTTGTGTAAATGGTATTAAACACAAATTTCAACCCTGACACTCATTTTTGTATCGGTTAAGTCTAAACTATCGGTTTTAAATTCTGTGTGAACAGTTGAAGTTGAACCCCTAAGGGGGTTGAACACAGTGTTGAACGCCTGCCTAACCCCGCATGTGAACAAATTAATAGTATAAATTTGTGGATGTGGTTTAACAACCACAACTTGAATCATTGGCTGTCACTTGAATTGTTTTTCCACCCTGTCAATTGCTTATAACCATTTGTTATACTACATTAATTGAACAATATTTATTGAATGTTATGAATTCTCACCCTTTATGTCTCAAATTTGCCCCTGTATGCTTCCTCTGTTTAAATAAATTGTTCAATGGCAAGTACTATGGTATTTTGTGTTTGTCTCAGGCTATGTCTTGTTTCTATTAAATGTACCATTTAAAAATTTCCTGAATCAAGACATATTTTAATTTTATTGTTTCAGGTTGTGATACTGATAAAAATGATTCGCAATGGTGATGTTTAGAAGTATTAAAAAGTGTATCATCTTGTATACACATCAAGAATGAGGAACAGTGCACAGGACAGATAAATGTTATAATCAATAAGTTGTACATCGACTTCATTGAAGCATATCCACTCAATGCATGGAGAGCATTCATCTTATCTAATGCTAAATTAGGACATTCATCGTCATGGAGTAATCTAAGTTACATTCAGTGGGCCTGAAGTAGGGCTGAATTTTGCCGGGACGACCCTGATATTGACCCCTTTGTCCCACTCAAATTCTAAATGTGTAGTTATTACCTATTTTTAATTAATTGGTCTTAAAATACTGAACGTGCTAGCTTTTTTTGCAGTGTTTACTACTTATAACTAGACCGCGGGGGTCTAGTTATATGTCCATTACCACTTATGTCCCGCTTGATCTTGGGTGAAAGCAGACCCAGTTAAAAGGGAAGTTAGATGCTGGCAATCTTTAACTAACCAAGGCACAATAAAATAATTTTCTATTTTACTCTCTTTTTTGAAAATAAATGTATCTGTTTCATGTTTTGCTTTTTAAATTATATTAATTCCTTAATGCATATCTGTCCTCAATCCCAATACTTGCAAGTGATAAATAAAAATATTACAACCGGCACTTAACATTTTTATTTATCTTTCCAAAAGGCAAGCTGTCTTCTCATGGGTGTGATTTTGTTGGCAAATAACTCTGTCAACAGTCGACAGAAAAATTTGTTGATGGTTCGAAACGGGTTGTTGCGGTGAAAAATCATTCCATTGGCACAATGATTTGTCTACGGTACGGACCGGGTTGTTGCGTCAACAAGTTATTTATCGACCCTACGATTTGTTGACGGAACGATACGGATCCTTCTCATAAAATATACTGCCTGTCATAGTCTCATCAAATATGCTGGCTTGTGATGGGCTAGTCTTTTAATTAAACTCATGGTGGATTCTCTGTTCTTTAATTCCACAATTGATTTTGAAGGCGTTGCCTCTAGTATATAAAATGACTCCTCCCATGGAGGGAGCTTAGTGACTAATTTCACTTCTTCATTGCTGTGGATCTGTGGCAGCAACAATATTGGAACTATAGCGTAATATAGTGATTGAAGCCTTCTTACCACTCTGCTAGCTATGTTTACAAGTTTTTTTATCGTTTTATACCAACCACAGACCCAACAAGTCAATACAGGTACTGGTATTTCAGTTGAGGTAAAAAACAATGTGATTTCAATGAATCAATCATCAACAATCAAGTATCCATGTGGACAAGATTGTGTCATAGTACTAATATTGCGCACAGTTATATTCATTTGACTGTGTGGGGAAATAGAGTAGAAAACAACTTATAATTGAAATTGCTATTAGTATTTGGCTACACAGATGCTAATGCACTTCAGTCATCACACACTATAGTATGACACATGGTTAAAATCAATTGACCGTGTGGGAAAATAATATGAGGGAGTGAATAAGGCAGGCCCATAGCAATCCAAAACTTGTAAAAGGGGTGAAAACAATCCTAGAGGGGGTGATGATTCACTAACCTTTAAGGAACTTCCCCTGAAAACTACTTTGTCAGAGACTTTAGGAGCCTTAAATTTTTCCTCTGTGAAACTCACATGAGTGAACAGTGAGAAAGGACACCTAAGTAAAAAAGAAGGGGTAATTTGAATGGCTTAAAATAAGAAGTTTATACTCTCAGAATTTCTTCTATCCGAACCATCAATTTGGCCTCTGGTGAGAGCACTGAAACGAAAAATGGACATAATTTGTACTTGGAGTATAAAATTTACAAAAGTAAATCTGAATTATGCCCATTTTCTTTGCTATCGCCAGAAGCAAGCTAATGGTTTGATTGAAACGATTCCAAGAGTAAAACAAATATTTGGCCGATAAAATGAAAATCCATGGTAACAAAAGTAGCTTCCTATTAACTGTTCTGTTATTTCTCACTGTGCATCTAGAGCAGATTTCCAGAAAAAATTGTTGTTTTCCTCTGCACATTTATGGCCATTGAAGTTTCCATCTGCTTCAGATATCAAAATATTTATCTGGTACCTAGTGGGCCCCAGGTATGTGATTTTCAGAGGCTAGCATACTAAACCCGCAATAAAATAATGCATGCGGGTTCTGAATATCGCTACGAAATATGGCTTTTTTGAGTAACAGCATTATGTGATTTACTTAATGTTGACTTATTAAATAAGATTGTGAATTGTTTATTTACACAGTTTCAAACTGACATATATAGAGTTGAAAATTCGTACAAAAATCAGTTTAGTTGAGGTATTAGGAAAATATATTTATGACGTCATTAACGAAGCGAAAAATCATAAAACGCGGAAAAATAATGTGATTCGATTGAAATTTTGCACAAATTTAGTCATGTGTAAGACTAACATATGTGCCAAGTTTCATCTTAATATCAGCATTAATTCAATTTTTATCGAAAGACTTGTGTACGTTTATTAAAAAATCAGAAATTGTGAATTGTTTATTTACACAGTTTCAAATGACATATATACTCATTTATGTCCTTTCTCTCATAGATAAATTTCTACATATATTTCTATATATATATATATATATTATATATATATATATATATATATATATATATATATATATATATATTCCTTATATATTTTAGATGTTGTATCGTAATGTTTGGAAGCTGATTCTTCGAGTGACATCATTGTGTTAATTTTTCTAATTGGCACTTACTGAATAAGATAGTATGATCAGTATTTAGAGACTTTTTCAAAGTTTCGTACTGCATGTCACTCTTAGATCTTTACATTTATGCATATATACTTGTTATATATTTAGACATCGGTACGGTACTAGAATTTTGTTTGTAAGTTTTTTTTTTAAGTGACAACATAATGTTAATTTCCTAATTTCTACTTTTTGAAGAAGCTATTGTAATTAGTATTTAGAGACATTAGCAACGCTTCGTACTACATTTCATTCTAAAATATTAATTTATACATTATTTAGTTCCACTATAATTACTCTATGTACTTTCAATTATCTCCAATGGACTATAAGTTATTTAAGATAGAAATTAATTATCAAATTGTTTGGTTCAATGTTCTTCAATTGACCAACTAATGGCCGTATGAAAAAAATTTAAGGATACATTTTTTTTATTTTTAGTCTTAGAATCGAAATGAGTCTTTGAAGTTCATTGTTCTCTTCTTTCTCTGCGTGCAACTCGAGCGAATTATAACAAATGACCTTCGGCCTCTCGGGCACCACACGGTAGGCGCTAGGAGTCGCTTCGCTATCAGTTCGTCATATTACTACTTTATATAAGTAGTCGAGATATCGAGGCTTTCTGCCTCGATATAAGCGAATTTTCAAACATATAAGTCAAAATATTCTCGTGCGGAGGTCCGCACGCCGGGCGAATTCCCTTTGAAATGCGCGCTTTCTTGCTTATCAATCCAATTTTTGCTTACTTTTTTGGTATATTTAAAAAACTTGATCAATAGAGCACCAACTTATTTTATTTTTTAAAGAAAATGCGCATATTTATCCTATTGATTATACACTACACAGCACAACATTATTTGCACTCATTTCAAGCTCAGCTTATGCCTTATGCTACTTTTTATTGTATTTTCTTCGAACAAATTAAATAACAAGTTGTGACGCTATTGCTCAGGTTATTAAATATATACCAAAAAATTAAGTCAAATCTTCTAAAACGAATTTTAGCCATCTCATTAGCGAATTTTTTCAAAGATTCGCTGAACAGTGATGTGTTTACATTATGTTATACATGTCAATTAATAACACCAGAACTAATTCTGATAATGTAACTTCTTATTTTTGTTAACCATACCTGGTAGTACATGTGTAAACAATTTTAGCATAATCTAAACAATTTATGAAGATTTGTAATCTTTTGAAATGTTTGTGGGGTCATTATTGCAGGTTAATGACGTCGCACAAATTTCATAAACAATAGAGTCTGGACATAAGCTCATTTTTTTAGAAAATTCGCTAAAAACCAATGCATGTGTGCCTGCGCATTAATGGCCAGTAAAGGCCACCGAAGTTTTATCGGCTCTGGTTCACGAGATATTTGGCTGACCAGTTTACTCTATTTATACAGGAATCCAAGTCTCCCTTTTTTAATTTTTTTACTGTATGAGATACATGTTTTTGAAATTTGGGGAATCTCTATTTAAGTTATTTTTTTGCATTGTCCATATATGGGCGTAGCGCCCACCATATAGCCCTACGACACCTAACTTTGAAATTTCAAATTAGACCCAATACTTTTACTTGTCCTCATTTATACCGTAGGTATATAGGAGAGGTATTGTGTTTGCAAAAAAAATCGAAATCGGAATTATCCGTTTCAGGTTTTATTCATGCTAGAGAGTTGAAAATTCGTACAAAAATCAGTTTAGTTGAGGTATTAGGAAAATATATTTATGACGTCATTAACGAAGCGAAAAATCATAAAACGCGGAAAAATAATGTGATTCGATTGAAATTTTGCACAAATTTAGTCATGTGTAAGACTAACATATGTGCCAAGTTTCATCTTAATATCAGCATTAATTCAATTTTTATCGAAAGACTTGTGTACGTTTATTAAAAAATCAGAAAATAATTCAAATATGTTAAAATTTAGTATAAGTGTATACCTTTACTTAATAAATAAGTAAACAAAGTTTTGTTTCAATACGAAAAGTATATCCATATTATTGTTGGATAATAAAAGTTAAGTATCATTGAGCGTGGTCAGTGCCAGAGACTATAGAGCTATATAGATATAGATTGATGGAGATATTTATAGGTCAGTACTGTACAAAGTTCCAAGAATTTTAAACTCGGCTATAAGAACCTATAGTGTAAACAAACTGACAAGAGTTTTACAGCGTTGCCGGATATCATTCCAACGTTGTCAAACACAACTTTATAATGTACCAGTACCCCACCTCGTAAAAACGGCAAGGACTTCATAACTGCCCTTTGAATCTTTGATTACCTTAACATTTTCAGTTTCATAAGAAACGATAATTTATTTAAAGGCAAGCTATTTTTTGTCTAGCATAATTTAATTCTTCTTTAATCATAATATGTGCCTTTGAATATTTTCGCATAACATGGCTTTAATACTATCATATTATATTCTACTCAATTATTTTGTATTGATATCACTTAATTATTCTATATTTTAGTCAATTATTTTATATTTTGGTTCATGTCTAATGACTTCTGTCTGCATTATTTTGCTTTGAATCAATGGATTGAATGGATGAAGACCCAGCTAAATGTCATGCTGATGCAATTGTCTTTATTTTAATGCTTGTTTATTTTTACTAATGAGTAGTATAAAGTATTAACGTCAATTTATTCTTTTCGCCTTCGATAGGTTTATGAATTGTGTTATTTTATTTTTAGCGAATTTTCAAAGAAAGAATGAGCTTATGCATACATACGTACACACATACATACACACACACACACATAAATATATATATATATATATATATATATATATATATATATATATATATATATTATATATATATATATTATATATAAGGTTCCGCAAAATTATGGTTGAAAATTAAGGTTCCGTATTTTTTTTGTAGTTGAGGACTTCTATCTAAACCGAATTTTGGAAACACTTCCGAGTGGCCCCCAACCGGAAGTTGGATAAATCAGTCGAGCTCGAAGATAATGAAAATTGAAAGAGGAGCCAATCGGTCTTAGTGATTTAAAATTAGGTGAAGCAAGAGGCCTTTGGCCTTTTGTGTCATATTACTAGTATACATAAGTAGCATACTGCCACGATATATGGGATTTTCAAATGTATTGATACATTTGAAAATCCGCATATATCGTAATGTAACATAATGTAAATAAATCCGTTTTTGACTGCTCAGTCAAAACGGGATTTATTTACATTATGTTTTACATGTCAATCAATAAACCGGAACTAGTACTGATAATAAAAATGTAATTTAGTATTTTAATTATTTATGATTATTATTAGTGTGGAGGCAGAAGTAATGCTTCTATGCACTGCGACTTGAAGTCTTTTGTACATTGAAGTACTTGAAGTATTTTAATTAACAACACAATGTGTACAAAATTCCAGGCCGATCTAAACACTTTTGAAGATTTGAAATGTTTAAATAAACCCACATTATTGTGGGTCTTCATAATGGCCTCTCAGATATTTCATGAACAATAGACTTTTTGTACCAACTTTTATTTTGATAAAAGAAAGTGTTCGTAAGTTATCGTGTCCCATAAAAACGTCTAGGAACAAAAATCTCGTACTCTGTAAATATACATACACACACGTATATACTAGTGAGTCCCTTCCCCCTCCATAACACCAACCTTGTAAGCTCATTTCTTCTTTGAAAGTTCCCTAAAAATCGTCCTAAAGTAGAGCATTTTTCTTATACTTCATAATATCGATGCTGAATTTTAAGTAAAAACATTTCAGAGCTGCTTGAAAACCCGCGCATGAAAAATTACTATTTTCAATATAAAGGGTGTTTCATATAAAGTGTCCACCAGAGAAGGAGGTGATAGTACTCCTCATAAGGAACAAACAATTTTCTATTATATAAACTCAGATCTCCTACCGTTTTCCCACAAGGTCCACAAGGGTAGGAGTATCAATAGCAAAATAATTAGCAACATCTACTTTTTTGAGCACCCAGATCTGGGACACGTGATATGGATTGACCCCTTAAAAAAATTTGTGGCGATAGAGCAAAACGGTTGAGTTCTGGTGAACTCCACCGTTTTTGCTGTAGAGCACTTCTCGATATATTTAAAATCATGGCGAAGGGTGCCACATGTTTTGTTCTTATTAATTAATTTATCAATTATAATTTAATCAATTAAATGCAAACTATATACATAGTTACAGTATATAATATGTTCAACTTAAAATAGTATAACTCAGTTTTATGTAAAATTCAATATTATCTATTGAGGAGTTTTTGAGAAAATACGTATTACATACGTAAATCCGAGGTACCTCATTCCCGATAATTATAGGGGGGAGTGGTTATAGGGGTCAGTGGGGTATCGTTCTTTATGGCTTTTGGACGGAAGGACAATAACCAGATGGCCGCGATACTCAGCATCACGCTCGATGCTGCTTAACTTTAGTGATCGGACAAAAACAGTAGATAACCTGTTCCTATTAAATTGAAACTTTGTATACATGTTACTTTTCCTCACCTTCTTTACAGAAGGTATATAGAGGAAAAGTATTGGTTTCACCCAAAAAATTTTAACCCAAGATTTCACTTGAATTATCCATTTCAGGTGTTTTTAGGACCATCTGAACCGATTTCAGCTTCATGTCTTTCTGTGTTACGCCTAACTCCCACTATGTTTATGCTAGATAGTTGAAACTTGGTACAAAAATCAGTCTTTGGATCTAGTTGTGCTGCCCGGAATATCAAATAAATAAATAAATAAATAAGTCTTTATTTGCTTGGGTGTACATAATGTAAAAAAATATGACAAAAGCATAGGTCATTACAAAAATAAGTTAAAATAATCATAAAAACTATTTAAAATTTTATAAATTCTAGTGAAACCTAATTTAAGAAAAAAAATACATAATAAAATATAACAGACAAACAAGACGACAAGACAAACATGACTAGATAGTAATGGTTTTTAGAGACAGGTACTCAGTAATATTATAAAAAGGATTCTTTAATAAGAATTCCTTTAACTGCTTTTTAAAATTCTTTAAAGGTAACTTTTGACTAGTATAATCTAACTTATTAAATAACTTAATACCTAACACTGAATGCCCAACTTGGGACTTATTTAGCCTGTGCATTGGTACTGGCAGCAAATGTTTGGACCTATACTATAACTATGATTGACTTTATTTTTCAAAAAATCAGCCTCATTTGATTTAATATAAAGTAAAGCATTATAAATAAATAAATTCACTATTGTTAAAATATTAAGTTTTTTAAATAGAGGTTTGCAGTGTTTACTTGGTTTTGATCTGGTCATAATCCTAAGCATCTTTCAATCCTAAGCATCAAAATTGTATGTCACCCTATTTGCTTAGCCAGAAAAAATTTTAAAAAATCGAAAAATGACCCGATGAACTTAAAATTAGGTAGGAATATACCTCTCAATATGACAAAGAAATATTCCAAATTTAGTTTTGATATTGGCCGCCATTTTGAAATAATTTACTTTTGAAATTTAAAATTTTGACGCTTAATGCCAAAAGTATACACGTGTTTTTGACATATAACACGTCGTTGGAACCGCAAAAAAATAGAAACAAATATATAAAACTCCGATCAAAATCTACTAATTAGTTAAAAAGTTATAAGCGAACTTAATTATTAATTAGTGTGGCACTTTTGTTAAACGTAAAAGCTTGTTTACATTTGCCAAGGTTACAAATTTTCGCCAAAAATTTAAATAATTTAATAATACCGAGGAAAAATCGGAACTTTTACTCATTTAAGATTATGCGAAGTTTAACGCTCTTGTATGCTTTTTTATACTAATTAAATTATTATTTGTTAAAAATAATAGAAAAAACGGATACGGGGTACCTCGGAAGTTTAAAAACCCCATTTAAGTTAAAAAGGCCATTTGCTAACCATCCTATTCTGAGGACGAGCGAAGCGAGTCCGAAGTACATAAACTCTAGGCCATTAGTAACCATCCTATTCTGAGGACGAGCGAAGCGAGTCCGAAGGGTGTGGAAAAGTTCCGAGGTACCCCGTACCCGATTTTTAATCATAACAAGAGGTACATTCGTACCAAATTTCATCCAAAATTTCTGATTTTTAATAATTTTTTAAAGTTAAGTATGTATGTCATTCGATAAAAATTAACTAATGCTGATAACTAGATGAAAACTTGGCTCTTTAATGTCTTACATAGGACTACATGCGTATTAAATTTTAATTTGATCCGATAATGTTTTCGTGTTTTATGAATTTTTGAAATTGTTGTTGAGTCATTAATGGCGGTTAATGACGTCATTAAAACATTACCTTCCGGAAAGCACAACTAGACCTGGAGGTTGATTTTCGTACCATATTTCAACTTTTCTAGCATAAACACACTGGGAGCTACGATGATAACTGACACACACACACACATACAGACAACTCGCTAAAAACCACTTAAATAGTCTTAAAAACACCTGAAAAAGATAGCTCTGGTGAAATCTCGGTTTCAGAATTTTGATGCAAACACATAACTTTTCCTATATACCTACCGTGCAGGTAAGGAAAAGTAAAAACTTAATTGCGAGTGTGCAATTTTGAAACTGCTAAAATTAACTTTTGAATCTATTTGACCGAAGAATTTCTATGGCTTATAGAGAGTTACCCATCTCATTTTTTTTATAATTTTAGGATCACCCCTTCTTGGTTAGATAGGGGGGGGGGAGGACCATTTTTGGTGTTTTTTTTTTAATATTTTTGAAGGATATAATGGCCGCCATTTTTGAAAATGCGACACATGTTTATAACCTTCTCATCAATACCTACAATTTGATACCCCATTCGATGTTTTCCAAAAATGTTCGCATTTTTGGCGATTGTGCGCATACATCGCAAACTGCGTATTTAACATAACTGGCTGTATTTTTCCATGATAAGTTGTACATGTGTACCAAATTTCAAGTCTCTAGCTGTTATAGTTCAAGAGATTTAGGTGATTGACAAACAGAACGACAGACACGTGACAGAAAGTATCAAAATTTCGAAAATTATCTTCGAAACCCTAAAAATATTATCAATAAAATGCCAGTTTAGGGCCTCGGGTGCTATCGCATCCAACATGCTTCAAAAATGAATTATAGTTGACGAGACTATTTTACAATATATACAATTCATAAAAACTGAGAGCACATCACGGGCGTCAAAACCCCGGACCTTCGGCGTCGGAGGCAGACATAACGATTATTATTTAATAAAATTAATGTGTATTATTTTATAATCAATAAAATTAAGGATTATTATTTTAATTATTTTTTGATTTTAGGTTAATTTATAAATAATTAATGAAATTCATATTTATTAATTAAATAATTAATAAAATTATGTTTAGTAAATAATAAAATTATGTCTACAAATTATGAATGTGTATTAATTTTTTAATCAATACAATTACGGTTTATTCATTAATTAATTTAAAAATTGATAATAATAATATATAATAAAAATATCCATTTAAACAATTAAATGTAGTTTTATAAAAGTAAATGTGAAGGTCTAAAAGAATTTTTTTAGAAGTCAAAGAGTAGTTGTTAGTAAACAGTAAGAAAGAGATAAGGAAAAAGGAAGGTCAAAATAAAGCAAGGCACTCTCGGTCATAATGGCGGCCCTACGCGTGTGAGTGTGTGTGTCCACTGCCCTCTTCTACCCCCTTAGTTCTCACGTAGCAGCGATAATAATGGCCCAAATCGCGTCAAATTTGGTTAACACTCTATTTAGACACATAAAATGTGACGTAACGTTTTACTTTTTCCTGAATGAAGAGTAAAAATGGTACTTCTAAGCGTGATATAAGATAATTAGAGAGATAAAAGATAATTAGTTGTAGAGTAAGTGTACAAAATTTTAATGCTCTACGACCAATAGCGACGATGCTATCCAAGAACTGTTGCAGCGGGATAGCCTTAAACTACGCAACACTAAATAACTTAACGCAATAATAAACTAACAACCCGCCATCAGCCAAATAAATAAATACATATTTACGATAATATTACGTTATATGAACAACGGCTTTAAATTATTTTATTATTTTTCAGTGAAAAATAAAACCAAGTATAATGTTAAAATGTGTTTAAATGTTAATTAATTCTAATGTCAAATTTATCGTGGTCGTAATTTATTAAAACCAAGGATCGATGTCATATTACTTTTATGAAAGTGATACATAGTTGATAATATAAAAAGCGGGAAACAACATCTGTTCTTTCAGGAATGTGACAGGTGTTGTGTAGTTGGGGAGATCAAGGTTATCGAACTTGGTAACGCTTCAAGCGGATTTCCCGGAACTAGAAAGTTCCGGGGAAATCCGCTTGAAGTGACACCTGACGGACCTGATTTGATTCCTTGTCCATAAACTGTCTGAAGAGTGGACCGACTAGGAATCCCCTATCTAGTTTGTCTCTCTGTAGTACTATATATTCCTCTATGATATATATATATATATATATATAAAAGTTTCGTTTTAATTTGAGAAAGCGTTTATTTGCCATACACTCAAGATTAAAAATACATAACAACTCTTAAATACACACACATATATATACTGGGTACTCCCAGATAGACTTTGTACGTGTAAATTAAGAAAAAGTTATTCTTGATAAAAGCTCCTGCATGTTTTCAAACTAAGATTTATCATATTTTTATTTTTAACGATAGATTCAAAAACTGCAATTTTTGAAAAATGAACAATGAGTAAAGTAAACTTAATTTTGAATTTTCGAAAAAAGTATTCTTCATAACATTATTTAATTGTCCCCCTGAGAAAATGTTTCCACAAAAAAATTAAAATTTTCAAATTTACCCCTTCCCCCTTAAAATATTGGGTTCCAACACGGAATAATTTAATTGGTGTCTTGGAATTGACAGTAAGCCAATGTTTGTGATGATGAAAATGGCTATTTTTAAAAAAATTCTACATTGCATAATGCCAAAAATCTAATTGGTTTATATTTCGATAGGCTAAGTTGTTATACCAAATTTCAGTAAGGTCGGTTAGCTATAATTTAATTAGCTGTTTAGATGTACAATAAAAGTGAACACACATAAACCATTTTTCATTAAAATGCTTGCTCCTTTTATGAAACAGGGAAGCAACATACAGATGTAAGGAAATATTACCTCTTCTTCGGTGGTTTCTTTAGCAACGACTTGTGGCACTTTCTTTTCTTGAACTTTTAATTTATCAGATAACTCTGCTTGTTTCTCAACATCAGCAAAGTTTGTTTTGATCTTAGAAGCTCCCAAACCTTTACTCCTTCCCCCTAACTAAACATAAAAGTTGTATCAATAAAGCATATACTAAGTCTAGATAAATTCAAGTCAAAGCCATGTTTGAAATTTCAAGAGTTGCATAGTTAGAGTTTCTAGATCCTCAGTTTAAAAACTCTTGCATACAAACAAAGTTGATTATACTTTAACCACAATCAGTGATTTTATGAGAGTATGTCGACTGGTACTGAAAGAACTTTAAGGAAAGCAGCCGAGATATGGACTGCAGGTAATAACAATTATTATTATTGGCATTGATTGGTAGAACCAATTCCTTCCGCCCTTATTATTTTGTACACTGTGTATATCAATACATACAATTCATTTATTTATTTATTTATTTATTTATTTATTTCTCACCATACAAAAAAACATTTTTTACTAAAGTACTTAGTAGAAGTAAATTATACAAAAATTTACTTTCATAAATTTCAACAACTTTTCAAAAACTACTTTCATAAATTTCAACAAAAATTTCAAAAACTTCATAAATCCATAATATTGTTAATAGGTACTAGGCCAAGAGGCAGTCAACAATTGAGATAGATAAAAGGAGTAAGGAAAGATAATGATCAAGGGAAAAACATAAATTAGAATGGATGATACAAGAAAAAGAAAAGTTGGTGAAGCAATAAACTTTGATATGCTTGATTAGCAACTAACGTAATATTTATAATAATAATAATACTTCATTTAAAAAAAAATATTATTAACAATAAGATGAAGCAGAGCAGAGCTTATAGGCCTCAGAAACTTTATAAAAAATAAAAATAGTTCTTTTTATTTAATTTTAAAAATTAAAAGAATTTAATTTTTATAATTATAAAGTGAGTTTATGTGGTCTCAGTGGACATTTGTTTCAGCATATATAACAGGGGCATTAGTTAAGCTTGTTATTAAGTTTTTTATTGAGTTTGGACACAACATATTTGAAGGATGAGATCATCCTGAGTTGGGACAATCTCAGGGTCGAGATAACATCGGCAGATGTTTTTAATTAACATGTTCTTTTAGCCTTGAAAGCCTGTAAATGAATGCGTTGTTATGTCAGTGTGAATGAGTGTGAGTGAAACCCGTGAATTTAACATGTTCAATTAGATTATGCTTCAATGAGCACACGTGCCGATAGGATTGGTCTTCTGGAAGGGGTTACCACCCTTGGCTATTTAAGCTAGCTTTTGAGACCAATCGACAGAGAGTCGTCAAGAAGTGATAAGAGAGAGTTGTCAAGAAGTGATAGAGAAGTGATAGGAGAGTCATGAGTAGTAACAGATAAGTAATGAATCGTCAAGAAGTGATACAAGAGTTATTAGAGTAGTAACAATACAGTAATCAAATAGTCATTTAATAGTAAGGTTTCCGTAACCAATTAGTACCAGCTTGAGAAACGAGTAAGAGATAAGATGCTCCTCACATTTATCTTCGCAGCGACCTGTAAGTAATTCTTTGTCTTATAGTAGAGTTTACCGTTTGTATGTGCATAGTAGTAATATTGGTTAACTTGGAAAACTGACTGATCTTACCTAGACCTGTTAAGCAAACCTACTATTACACTAATTATATTAATACAACGTATAAATACATATGTCAACTTAGTTTTATAAATAAACGAATTAACTCTGAATGTTACTTATGTTTTTCTGATTAACACCCTGATATCTTTTCAGACTTAATTAGGCCAGGATTCCTAGTCACAGGAATCCCCTTTTTCTGTGGGATTCCGGATTGGCCATCCGGTGTGAGTTCACCCAAAGCCCCACGGTTAAAGCATATTCAAACTAATCGGCATGTCATACTTAAACTAATCACGTTTTCGGTTAATTTAAAACAGCCTGCCTTACAGTGTGGTGAAGAGTTAATCCCCTAGTAGTACCGATGAAGAATACCACACATTCACATCCTTATCACAGTGTTTAAATCAGTGAGTCCTCCCTGAATAAAGTATGTTTGGAAACAAAGGGGCTAAACTGTAGAGCAAGCATAGGTCATAAGGGGAAAAACAGAGTTGATATTTTTTGTCGGAGGTATTTTCTCATGAACTGTAGACAGTGATAATTGGTCGAGACTTGTGGTTTATGGCATTTGGAATACTTTTGGTCATGGGCGTAGCCAGGGTTGCCTTAAGGGGGGGGGGCAATTATATAAATAAACACACACACACACACATGTATATGTATATATATATATATATATATATATATATATATATATATATATATATATATATATATATATATATAATTATAAAATATATATATATTATATATATATATATATATATATATATATATATATATATATTATTATAAAATATATATACATATATAAATTTAAATTAATTTTATAAATATTTAAAAAAATGCTTTCCCTTGCCTGAACTATAGTTTTAATATAATTTTTGCAACAACCTTCCTTGGCTAGAGGGAACCTCCCCCCCAACTACACTCATCTTTTTAGTAAACCACAGCTTCAGATGATTTAAATGTGCTTCCCTTTCTGTATAAATCAATTTATTGTAAACTTGATATACATTTACTAAATGGTTAGTTATTATACCCTCCCCAACTATTTAAGTTCAAGTCATTGAGTGATATGCCTAAACATGATAGCTCATGAGCGTATTCAGCATTAGCACTGAAACGATACCTAGCAGTGTTGTGTGCAATGCTCTACTGGTGAATCTCTATGGTTGACAACTTACCCCTTGCTTTGAGGGGGCACTGCGGTGATGTCCTATCAAAGATTTCCTCTCTCCTTGCACTTGCTGGATAGCTTCAGGCACTGCTGGCTTTGTTGTTATTATTTCTGTCTTATTTACATTACTTGATAAATCCTTTAACATAAAAATATCTAAATTAAATCACAGACTATAAGTAAAACTGGACTTCATAGAAACGTACCTTAATTTTATTTTTAGTATTTAAAGTGTTTGAGAGGTGAAAAATAGTAGTATGCAAAAAAAAGTTATTTATGTACCAATAAGTAAAATGAACTATTTTCCCTTAAACATTTAATTAAGCTCCTAAAGCAAGGCCTAAGGGACTAACAATTATAAATCCCTAAGTGTAGCTAGGGGAAATTATACACTTTATTCCTAAGGTGCAATAAAAGGGAATATTAAGTATAAGTTACTGCGTGGCAGAGAAATAGTTTTTGGGAGAGTTTAAGAGTAAGTTATTCTTCAGGTACATACGAAGTTTTATCTCCAGAAAAAAATATACTACTTGGCAATATGTTTTAGGCCAAAAGAACTCGTTTAAAATAAAATGAAATTCTAAACCTAAGAACAAACTAATTAAATTAAAATCATACTTGTTCAGGGCCTTCAATAGAAGTGTGTTCACTAAAAAAGTCTTCTTCTATCTTCTCAGCCTTTACAGGTGTAGATGAATCATCAATATATAACTAAAAAATATAAATAATACCAATTCAGTATAAATTCAAATACACAAATGAAAGGTCATTATTAGCAAAAGCAAGGTGATTGGCTGATCACTCGAACTAATTTGCATAACATTTTGTTTAACAAATCAGAAATCAGTATACCCCTGATCAATAGCAAAACCTTGTATTTAACGTTTCTAGTTGACCTAACTACTAATATTAAAGACATCTGTAGTCAAAAGTAAAAGCTTCATTTAGAAGGTTCTCCAATTAGACCATCATCATGCTTTTGTTTTCCCCTCACCTTATCGGCCCTTCGCAGATAATATAACCATTTAAACAAGTAAAATATAAAAATTAATATGAAGTATGTAAATAATGGCAGATATATTTTATGCCAAAATAAACAAAACCAAATTTACTGAGTGGGCAAGTGTAGTGAAAGCAGGTGCGGATACGGGGGGGGGGGGGGTGATCGCCCCCTCCAAGATCCAAAAAATGGAGGAAAAAATAAAAAAAAGAAAAAAGCTTAGGCGGCGCCAACTAATTTTTTGCTATGTACTATTTACTATGTTAAAAAAAATTAAATTTAGAAAAATATTCAATTTAAAAAGCCCTTTTTACTTGCATGGTTTGTTAGTTATTAATTAAAAAAACTGATATTTTATATAACTATGACTAAAAATATTTACTGATCTATCTTTGGTATGATGCCATTTATGTTATTTAACTCCAGTGTTTAGTTAATCTTGGGGGTTGATCAACTTGGCAAGGAGTTTCAAATCTTGCTATCCATGTCAGAAGTAAGTTTTAAAAATATAATACAGGCTTTCGACCAGTAGACACTATACTGCTTCGGCTCCCTCCGTAGCCCGAAGGCCTCCTTGTGGCTGCTTCGGGCCAAATTATTTTTGTATTATTATTGTTTGCTATGGCCCCTTTGGGGGCCATAGCATGTAAAATGAATGGCCCCTTTGGGGCCATTCATTTTACAGTAATATAAATGTAGCGTTAATGATCATAGGCCCACTGTATACTAAAAGTAAGAATGTCCTGTAAGTACTGCTGTAATATCAAATCCTTTTCCTCATAGCTCCTCTTGCTAACTTTACTAGCAACATTTTTAAGGTCTGACAGAGAGTATTTATTAATTACAGAGGAGTATGCACTCTTTTTAAAATATAAACTTTATTCTCTAAGAGTCTAATATCATCTGGTCTTTAGTAAAATTTTTTTTGATGCACTACAGTCTTTGAGGAAAATACATTACATAAGACAAAATTAAACCAAAGCATATTAAATATATACCGCCACCGTGGCTGAGGTCGTTAGTCTTCATACTGACCTTTGACACCACAAATGTCTGGGGTTCGCATTCCAGTTTATGCTCTCCGTTTATATAAGATTATTGTTTAAATAAATTATCGCCTACTTTAGATTACACTTTGAGCATAATGATTGCCACCACCACCTGAGGTGGTTATCGCAGGATTTATCCCTGATGAACCACTAGGCTCTATACGGGCATTTATTATTATTACATTAGATATATACTAACTTTATCTCCATGGCGCTTTAAAGCTTCTTGAGCAGCATTAGTAAGCTGCTGCCTATATAACATAGCACCTCTAGATGAATATTTTTCCTTTGCATCTTTTGTCAAACAGTTGTGATTATGGAAAAAAGCTTCCTAAAATAAAAAATAAAACAAACAAATTAAAGGATAAATTTGTTAGTAGCATTGCAATACACCAATGAGTTCCTAGCCAGATAACTTTTTTTTAAAAAAAGAAGATTAATTTGCTGACATTCACATGTGGGGTGAATTTCCTTTAGAATGTCTGCTTAGATGCTTAACAATCCGGTTCTGGTTTTATGCTTTATAACTTAAGCAGTTACTCAATTATCAAGTACTACTTGAAACTCTTTTTCTCTTAATTTTTCAAAGAAAATGCGCTAACACTTTTAAACAAACCAACTGAGTATTCAACTAGTGCAAATAAGTGTAGAAAAAATTTGTAACGAGTGATGCTTGATAGTTGAATAACTGTTTGCCTGATATGCGGATCACTGCACTAGAATTATTTTCTTATAAATAGCGCCAAACAACCCAGTTGAAATAAAATTTAACACACAAAGAATACACAAGAGTGTATTCTTTTTATATTATAAATGAGGATACAAAATTTAATTTTAATACGGATATTATATCCATGGGTTTGTTTGCACCACTAGTATTTAGCAGCAATGAGCATGGTCAGTAAATGCGTGGATGACCACTGGGAATATATAGATAACTGAAAAAAATATATACTAAAATGTATACGATTTATATATTCTAATGACAAAGAAAAACATTTGACATATTCACGAGAGTTTGGTGACCAACATTTATTTTAGACTCTAGTCTATGCTAATCCAGATAACAACGAAAAATATAACCAGCAATTTATCTGAACAACGAAAAATATAAACATAGACTCATATGACCAGCTAAAGACTAAAACAAACATGAAAGTAAGCATGTAAGAGTTGACACAATGATAAGATGTCAACAATGCATGTTTTGCAAAACTCGGTATCAAATTATATTTCTTGTCATACTTTGAATAAAATTGAAAACATTTTTACACAAATATGATGAAGACTGTACTAGCAAAGATTTAGCTGAGGCTTTGTTAAACTCAACCAATATGATGTAAAATATGAAATAAAATCAAGAACATTAAAATATATTGGAATGACAACAGTTTACTTACAGCATTAGCATTGCCACCAAGTTGCATTTGTCTAATCTGTAACCATGTCCAATTACTATCTAGAACAGTAGATCTAACAAATGATAAATGAACTCCTAAACTACGATGCACGGCTGAACAGTTTAGACATATAAATACACCATAAGTTACACTTGACCATGTTGGAGATTTGGAAGCACAATCAAAACAAACCTAAAACAGAAATTATGAATAGACGACAATTTACAAGAAAAAAACTTAAAAAATATAAAGCAAAAGATAATTTTAAATTGCACAAAATGAAATAAAACTATGATAATGGAATTAACATAAACAGATCAAAATAAGATATTGAAAAAATAAACAGAAACAGGACTAAATTTAATTAAATATTTACCATGTACAAACAGCGTATTTAAAAAGTGATTGTATTCCTTACGTATTTAATACAATCCTGTTCTAATATGTTTTAAATCAATCGAGCCAGATGACGTTGAAACTTATCTCACTAAAACATCGCTTCTTTTATTGTAAAGGTTCACTTAGGTTATAAGGAAAAGGATAATTCCGGTTACATCCCAGTTTCGCATTTTTTTAGCAAACACAATACTTTTCCTATACACCTATAGTATAAATGAGGAAAAGTAAAATAATAATTGAAAGTTAATTGATTAAAAAAAGTATACTTAGGTAAAATAATATTAAGTCAAGAAGGTTACAACTGCAAGTACAGAAGCAAACACAATTGCTTCTGAAGGTACATACAGCGTATCGAAATTGATTCCATCTCCCTAGTACTAGCATATCTGACTGAAGTTCCTTCGCATGGTTTTTACAGCATATTGACCAAACGTTTTTAATACTATCCACAGATTTAGAATTGTTTGTGAACGTACTAATTTTCTTCCCTCAAGCTACTTTCCTCTGATGTTTACATTTATTGAATTTAAATTGGATGTTAATTCGCTCCTTTAACAGGTCAAGGATTTTTATTTTCTTTATTTTAAATGGACTATCTTCAAATACAAAAATAATACTTAAAATCTAAATATATAAAATATTTTATATACAAACATATAATTATTATAACTCATTTTCCTTGAAAATAAAAACTCACCCAACATATTGTTGATGAAAGCTTTCGATTACTACATAACGTATCACCAACACCAAGACATTTTATAAGAGAATGAAACACGTTTACTAACGTAATAATTAAAATATTAACTAGCTTACTACTTCATGTATAAATATAATGAAAATTATGACTCACAACTGCCCAAGTTGAGTGAACTTTCAATAAAGTTAAGTTAAGCTGTGTAGGGGAATCTTAAAATCGAGATTTATCTAAGACACTCTCTTATTTCTTTGCTTCAATTAAAATAAAAACTATATGAATTAAAAAATACGCACCTTATTACACGGGAGGGACCTTAATCTTTTAAAAATTTCATCTGTGTCTTCTTTACTAGGCCCTGAACCACTTATTTCTCGAGACATTTGACTATCTTTTAACTAACTTTACAATCAAAATAACAAATAATTTACCAAGTATCAAAAATTATAACAATTTTTAAGAAAACGAAACTAAATAATTTATAAATAATGATAATTTAAGCATTTGTTAACAATGAAGAACAAGTGTGATAAAAAAACAAAAAGTCGAGTTGTCCGATCAGTGTTGCCAATGGTAACACATTAAATAATGTAACGCTCATGTAATGATGGATAAATCTTTCATTAGTTTGTGATTTTGATGAGTCACAGTGTAATAACACTACAAATAATAAACAACAAACTACGTGGGTTAAAAAGCATATATCTGAATATAGATAATAAAACCCAAACGGAAGTTGTGCATCTCCATGTATCTGAACTTTATGGATTGGTGGACTATTAGGATTATTTTGAATTGAGGTATAATCACTTTAATAAAAATTAAATGTTTTAAATTAGACTATCATTTATTTATAATAGTGAATTTTGACGTGATTATAATGCCAAATTATGATCAACAATCAACAATTGTTTTAACAACATCCTAAAACTATTTATTTGCCCTAGGAAGGAAACCAGCCAGAAACTGTAAATGATTGCTGTCATTATTTTTGTAATATCAATTAAGAATATTCCTGATTGCTATTATAAAAATAAAGACTGCAGTCATGTATCGCCTGTTGTCTTTCAGGCGATATTAGAGGGAGGAGAAAGGGGATAAATCCCACCCACAGGATTGAAAAGAAATGGGGAAAATTTCGTATTTTGTTGGCAAAGGTTCGCACCGCTCGCTTCAATGCAGGGGGTATCCATCATAATGCTTATTGTGATTCAAGCATTTGAATTCTGGCGGCAATTTTTTTTGTACAGCAGCTACATTCAAATACAAATGACCTTGATTAAACATTATACAACAGTACATAATGTATAATGTCCTCACCAATTGGCGCTTGATTCGCTCCTCATTTATTCTTTATGAAAAAACCGCAACATTTCTAAAGGTTCATGTAGTGGCAATTTTTTATGCTGCTAAACCCAAGGGATATGACAAAACTCATGAATACACTATCCGTATTAAAAAAAAACTACTACTAGTTTATTAGAGAACACTTAAACTGGAAAAGGATCCTTATAACCTTTTTCAGATTTGATGACAACTTTTAATTTATTATAACATTTAGGGGACACCTAAACTGGAAAAGGATCTCCATAGCCTCTTTTCCAGATTAGATGACACCTTTCTATTAATTATAACATTGAGGGGACACCAAAACTGGAAAAGGATTTTTTAAAGGCAAATATATCCATTTTATAGTGTATTATCCCCCACCCATAAACCCCCGGTTCCCATCGGTCCCATAAGATTGAAAATTAAAGGAAAGATATTCATTTTAGAGTGTGTTTTCCCCACCCATAAACCCCCTGATTCCCATTGGTCCCGTATGGTTGCAAATTTAGGGAAAACATATCCATTTTATACAATATTAATGTTTTTAAAAAAGTAAATAAACACAAGTGACACCTAAATTATCTATTATTAGTAGTTTAGTTTCTTTGTATTTTATCTTCTCGTAACACAAAGAGACTGAGCTAGTAAAAAACTTTCTTACCAAGAGACTAAGTTATTGTTAACTCTATAACAGACTCATAACTAGTAGTTTGGTTTCTTCGTCTCTCTCTCTTTCCTCGTAACACTAAGAGAGTGAGCTAGTAAATAACTCTGTTACCAAGAGACTAATTCATAATTTACTCTCTCGCTAAGAGATTAAACTAGTAGTTTAGTGTTTTCGTTTCAAGATTTCAACTTTTTGTCAACGGTAATCGCGTATTACCGCGTTCCTTTGCACAGTGGAAGTTTGACCAGGGATTGAAATCACGATTTGCTTCAGGGGATTTTTTATATCTTGAGATATAAATACGCAAAATACCCAGACTACAAATACTCAGCCAGATTTAAATGGGTAATTAGAAGGTGTTGGAAAGTAAAAGTAAAACAAGCATTTTTATAAATTTTTCATAGAAAAATTGTAACTAGCCCTTTTATTACTGCTTCAGTTCATACAATGGTATAGTGAGATGAGATGATACTGTCATCTCTATGTACCATGTCTACATCAGAGATAATAAAACCCAAACGAAGAGATAGTGGATCATCAATATCATTCGTATTAAACTCCACCCTCTCATTCGCTATTTTCTGAGTAGCTCTTCCATAAGAAGATCAAATATCGCCCCTACGGATGCAGGGCTGGACAGCAAACAAGATTACATTGACCAAATAGCGCCCCTCTCCCTTCAGGCGCCACTCCAACATACCATTATTAATTTATTGTGGTCGTCGAGTTGATGTTTAAGTTGACCAAGGAGGTTCAGAATGATAGATCGACGAGGTAAAGTCGATGTAAAGTTCGATATATCGATCTCTCCCACTCTTTCTAAAGTACTTTTACCTGACGAAGTGAAGGACACGGATTGGTGGTTCTACCTCAGGCCTTAGTACTTATCCGACTTTCACCGAGTCCGGCTACGTGTTGGTTCTTTTTAACCTATTTTAGGATTACATTGCGTTTATCTAGTTTATATTATGTGATAAAGAAGTCGGAGTGGAATCCCAGGAGCGCCATGAAGGCCCAGGACACGTGATGGCGCCTAAAGTCGAATACGTAGATTCCTCACACATGTACGCCACAAATTACATCAGGAATTCAAAAGCCATAGGCGTCCTATGGGGAATCTTTACGATTTGCTACGCGATCATATGTTTCGTAGCATTTGTCACTCCCGAGTGGATAGGCAGCATCAACGAAGCCCCTGCGAGACTGGGGTTATGGAGGACGTGCCATTTCGCCTCCTCAGGTCGTATACCTGAAGACTGTAAAGGTCGCTTAGACGAAATCTTTAGTATTTCTAATGTTTCTTTCAAAATCGCAGCCCTAGTTTGTGCGGCAGCGATCCTAGTCGCCTCGCTTACAGTCATTACTATGCTGTGTTTCTTCTTTTTCAAATCAACGACTGTTTTTAAAATATGCGGATGCATGCAAATCATTTCAGGTTTGTAAAAAATGCCTTATTGTCTTACTTATATTATACTAATCTATTTTAAATTACCAAAGACAGTGCAGTTATTTATGTGTTATGGTCTTTGAAAAACTTATGTCAGGTTTGACAATGCCCTTCTTCAAAGGAAATCTAGGGATTCCCAAAAACTTAGCCGTTCAAGGTTATTTAAATACCTAAGATATGCAACGACATCTGACTGCTTTTTTAATAACTGATAGTTATGCTCAGACCAGACTCTCTATTGTAATATAATCTTCATATACTCGACAGTACCCTTCCATTAGTGAATTCCCAAATGAAAAAGGCTAATGAGATTGTTGTTTGATTTTTTTCTTATTCTATTTTCCTTTGTCTATTTATCGTGTTTTTATTATTTTAGGTTCTTATCAAAACGTTAAATTGAAAGGGTTAAACTATTAAACCTTTTCTAAAAGTTCTCAGGCGTGTTTCTCTAAAATCTTTCTTAATCGAAATCTTTTGCAGCTGCTTCAGTACTCGCATCTCCCATAAAAATTCGAAATTGCAAAACGGATTTTAATATCAATAGATTAAAAAAAACAGAGGTCTGTATAAAGTACAATAATGTACTTTACTACCAAGTTAAAAACAAACGAATTGAGTGCCAACCTAAAAACCTGTATAATAATTAAATGTTTGCCAACAAAAGGTTGCTAGTACCCCATTAAGGGTTAGGCCCTTCAAGGGATATTAGAATTAAAATATATCTAAGGTCACCTCTCTACCTTATAAACATTCATTTCACATTATCACTCACTATTTGTTAACTCTAGAGAGCCTTAAAAATCTTGTTATCTGAGTGGTAGAAGGGGATGGCAACAAAATGCCATAGCATTATGAGTCATAACTCATTTCCCTGATGAGATAAAATAAAAAATATGTACAAACAATTTGTACAATCTCCCCTTAATAATTTTGAGCACTCCCCCCATTCAGGGGAGGAGAGAGGAACATTTGGCGCACCCCAGAGAGTGGTGGCATGGAACTGTGCCTGTTATTGTCATTAGGTCCTGCAGCCTATGCCACCCACACCCAGCTTATTTAAGCTAATATTAATTTATGTCTATAACAATGAAGTGTTGACTTTAATTCAGCCTCTAACTACTATTTATCTATATATATATATATTATATATATATATATATATATATATATATATATATATATATATATAATATATATATATATATATATATATATATATATATATATATATATATATATATATATATATATATATATAATATATAATATAATCCATGTTATGTATGCTAATGAATACGATGCGGCAAATGATGGTTCCATAGTGGCCAACGCTACGATCGCATTATGATTGTGAGATTCTTTTGCCCACCCTGATTATTTGTTTGTTGTGGAAGAAATTAAGACACAGTAGTATTTAACAAGTAAATCTCTGAGGTAAATGTTTCAAACCCCAAGACAACAGAAATAATTTATTACCTTTCATAACGAGTACATTACAATAAAATAAACTATACAAGTTTTGATCTGGGAAAAATCCGACTGAGAAGAAGATTAAGAAATATTTTATCTTTAAATATGAGAAATAAATCTTAAATGAGAATAAAAATATAAGAGAAAAATAATTTATAGTCCGAATAAATTAAAATAATTTTAAACATGAATTACGGCACACCACAAACATAACTCTTTCTTCTCTAAATTGGAAGAGGGGGTAAGACAAGTTTCAAAACTTCGAAAACGAAAAGGTTATTTTGCGCTCTAAGGTGTTCTCAAATCGGTCAATGCTAAATCAATGTACTGATGCATTTGTACTACTTTGCTAAAAATGTAAAGATTTACCACTTTCGCTCATCTACTGCAAGCTTTTTTGCTGCAGCGTTTAATAAAAAAGATGACGCGCTAAGTGGATATGTCGCAAACGAGGTCACTATGTTATGTCGCATAACGTAGTAATCTCGTTGAGGATAAAAAATAGTGAAGAATCCATCACAACACACAATTAAAGACTAACTACGCAGGTTAGTCTTTAATTGTGCCGATAAGATGTTAGGAACTTATTCCAACTTCCTATCATTACAATGACTACGCAGGTCTTAAAATTAAAGGCATTCTTACCTTCCGACGAGTGGCTTCCTTTTGTAGGTTATAAATATTAATTTACTTTTTTATATATCTGTTTTTTATCCTTATGTCTTAGTATTTTTATTAAAAATAATAAAGGTTGGTTATTTAAATGTTTTATTTGCCCTGAAATATTTAAATATGATGAACCCGACTTATCCTTATTCTTATTACATAAACTGCGAATGTAAGTTTGCCTTTATTATAAAACGTGGACAGGGTCATTAAAGTTCCCTTATTGCATCATTCTCTTTATTCAAGATCCTTGTTTTGGGCTAGTACTCCATAAAGGTATATTACAATTGGGGGCATATCCTATCTTACATTGAGAGGCTTTAACCATCTTTTTGAAGCTATCAGTCATAGAGATATTATTACTGGGGCCTCACAGATTGAGTTTTAAAATATCAAAAAAGTAACCTGACCACCTTCGTCTATAAAAAAATCAAATAAACAGAACAAAATTACTTAAAATTATGAAGCAGCATATTTAAAATACAAATCAGAACACACACAATGAGCGGGAAGCCGATAAAATAAAATTTATTTATAATAACCTTAACCTACTCATTTTGGAGGAGGTTTCAATGCGGTTACACCGCACCCCTTAGAGCCCCAAATTAATGTTTCAGGTCTCTCAATGTATTGAAATGGTTTATACCCCCTCTAGTAATACATCTCTATATATGCTCTCAGGGGCTTTCTGTATCCTTATTGAAACGTCCTCTATGAGTGAATGAAGGTAATATAAAATCAATCGGCTTTTTATACATTGTTTATGTTTACTTTTATATTTTAAAGGTTTTATTATATAAGGCACTGTAACTGTCTTAAATTTATTAATAAAGATGGTGTTGAGGTTACTTTTTCGGTATTTCAAATTTCAGCCGTTATGGCTTTTCTTGTAATATATCTCAATTCTAAGCAGCACACAATGTACTTCCGATATTATCTTCCTCAAAGGTTATAAAAATATTTTTTGTGACATGTTTTAGATGTGTATGTTTATATAAATTTAACGTAATATTTATATTCGTGGCAATCTAGCTTATTATAAATGATGTTATAATAATAAGTATAATATTCTTCTACATGAGTAGAATCGTAAGCCATCGTGCACCAGCCAAAGAATAAAGGTGATCTGACCCTATGGACGTTGTATGAGATAGAGAAATAGAAACACATTTACTTTCCCATGCGGTTATTGCATGAATAGGCGCGAAACGCAGGTTATGTAATAAGGATAAGTTGAATTTGGTCCTCAACTTTGTTCTGGGTTAGTTGTTCTGTGTTTGTCGTGATTTTAGTTTCTCTATGGTGCTTAAGTCAATTAAAATATGTTCTTTGTTCACAAGTGGGGTTTGGCAGGGGGTTCAACTCCCTTGGCCTCAATTGTTCACACGAAAGGGGTTGAACACGGGGTTCAATCCACACTTTTTTAAGCTATAGTTCAAAAGTATCAGGGTGGAACCCTGTGTTCAATCCTGTTCACACAATAACTGCCGGGGGGGGGGGGGGGGGTCGAACTCCCTAGGATGTTGAACACCCTGCCGAACCCCGCGAGTGGACGTAGTTACTATTAAAATATATAACTTTTTACAATTTTTTTCCTTAATTAGCAAACAATAGGAAACTGTCGAAAGGGTAGATTGCAAGCATGTGCAGTTTGTTTTTGAGGCGTGCTTTGTGACGGATTCTTTATTTTCTTGATTCGATGGGATCACTTTGTGATAAGGCAAATCGACTTAGTGTGTCATCCCCTTTAAAGATAAGGTACTTTAGAGAAGGGGAAACCAGCCCTTAAGAACCTCCAATACAATGACTCTGGTTTTGTATGGGCTCGTGCATTCAACGTTATTTTAATGCACTTGAAACCTTAAAATTAGGAGCAGTATAGCCTAGTCTTGTTCGTTTTTTTATGTACAACTGCTTTTCGATATCGAAAGCTTTTACAGAAAAATGAAAACTGAACACTTCTGGTAAAGCCCAATCTTGTGATTTTGGAAGCTGACTTAGATTTAGCCACCTATAATAATAATAGCCTGTTTATATTAGTTTAATTACACACCTGTTTCTAAGTTTGGTCTAAATAAACAACCTTCTAATAATCTAATGGATATAACATAAAAGTGTTATTAATAACCGGCAAAATGGTTATCCTACCTAAACGCTTTAACCTCATTACATATCAAAATAGGTTGCCTAGAAATAGATAGCAATCTGCTTTGAACTAAATTTTTTGCCATTTGTTCCGAGAATATTAAATAATTTCTTGCCATTTGTCCGAGAAATATCAAATAATTTCTTGCCATTTGTTCCGAGAATATCAAATAATTTCTTAGAATGCCATTTGTTCGCCCGAGAATATCAAATAATTTCTTGCCATTTGTTCCCGAGAATATCAAATAATTTCTTGCCATTTGTTCCCAGAATATCAAATAATTTCCAAAATATCAAATAATTCTTGCCATTTGTTCCCCGAGAATATCAAATAATTTCTTGCCATTTGTTCCAAGAAAGTTTCAAGTGGAACTTGATTCATCATTTTATGATGAAAGTTTGCAAAACAATTAGACTGAATGTTGGTAAAGGTGGGTATGGCAGTGGGAACCGTTAGTGTTTCCTTGACTGGAATGCAATCCTCCCCTCTACATCAAATCCTATCGACCTTTTAACCACCTTCCCTCTCAAGTCATTTGAATTTATATTTACAGCTTTACTTATTAATCGTTATATTTCTAAATATCATATCAGTTTATAGAATTATGACGCAGAATTAAACTTTCTGTTACCTTGAAACTTTATTGTTTCATTAACTTAACTGAGAGTAATTATTTACTCAAATATTATTTGTGTATAATTAATACACAAATACCTGTTGAATATAAATATCATGTTGAATTTGATCAATGTAGGACCATATGGAGGGCCAAAAGGGGTTTGTTGTTTAAAAACAACAATTTATAATATATATATATATAATATAATATATATATATATATATATATATATATATATATATGTATATATATGTATATATATATGTAATGTGTTACTTGTATCCCATCTTAGCCCTGTCGCAAGTTCGGGACCAGAGCAGCCGGAAATTTCGTCTATAGAATATGTCAATATTCTTTTGTCTAGCCATTGTCTTATCCCTTTTCATTGTACAATAAGTATCGAAGAATTGGACAGAACATAAAAATCGCTACAAATAAGGTAGCGATCATCATGTTCTGTCAAAGTCTTCGATTTTTGCATATTTATGTATCTTTCTCTTTCTCTCTCTCTTTATATGTATATATATATATATATATATATATATATATATATATATATATATATATATATATATATATATATATATATATATATATATATATATATATATATATATATATATATTATATATATAATATTATATATATATATATATATATATATATATATATATATATATATATATATATATATATATATATATATATATATATATATATATATATATATATATATATATATATATATATATATATATATATAGATATGTCTTAACCTTGACATAGAGAGAGACGTCATTTATCTAACTTAGTAAAAGTCATCAAAAATTTTAATGTTAAAAAGGCTTCGAGTCTCCTAAAATCATGTAGAAAGTCTAAGTGATAAAACATCGTATAGCAAGATGCTATGTGACAACAATACAAAAATTCTGGCACGGAGGTTTGCTAACCTGGCAAATTTTCTTTGAAATGCGTGCTTTCTTGCTCTATCCGTTTTTCTTTAATATTTTTCCGGTTTATGCTTTATAACCTGAGGAGTAGCAATTATTTCTTGCGCAATTATATTCTACAGGTTATACATAACCGGATAGTATTGGCCACCCGGATTTATTCTAGCCCTACCATACGCATATGCAATATCACACCGAAATTTTTCTTGTCTTGAGTTTTTTGTCTCTTTTACAAAGCAAGTCCGAAACCATTTTGCTTATTAGAAAAATGTGGAACTTTGAATGTGAAGTAACATTCCAGGAGAATGTCTAATAATATTCCAATGGAAAGTGGATGGGAACCATCAAGTAGTGATTATATCGTGGGATAATTAGTCTAAACACAATTACTCCAATCATTCAAACTTTCTCAACGCGTCCCATTCCTCTCCAAACTCATTATTTTCCTATCAATAGGCAATTATAAAAATTGTATTTTTAGTTTGTTTTCCTTATCGTGTCTATGAAATGAGTTCCCCCGTTTTTGCGATTTTTTATCAGAAAATGATGCTCATAGAGTTGTTCGGATAGTGGAAGTTATCGAAGTACATATCCGGGGAACTTAAAATCTATTCCCAACTCCTTCAATGGGACCAACCTTATAAGCACAATTTTCTGTTGAAAATTCGCTTAAACTGATCCAATAAATTATCTCAAAGAAGAATCATTATAATCATTGAATGTAAAGATTTTCATATTGATTAATAAATCAATTTTTTTCAGTTTTACTATGTTGCTCACAGTTTTGCTGAATCATCGTGAAAAACCTACTGAAAATAATGTACTCCCCAGGGCATTGAACCTCGGAAGTACAATAATGTTGCTCCTTATAGAGCAACGTTAAGGCAAGATGTCCTCAAACTATAAAAAAATTGCTAAATCCTATAGTAATGAAACATCAAACAATACGAAAGAATTATATAGATGGTCCACAGAAAAGCCAGGTTTATTAGCGCCGTATTAGTTATATATCCTCATTATTAATCATTAGTCCCTCATTATTAAATTTAAGCCATTTTGGTCCACGCTACTTTTATTTTATGAATAGAATGAAAACCTCTAACTACCTGTATATTTAAGAGCCCTTATACCACGCAATGCATATTGTAATAGTGTATATTCCTAGGTATATATGCTCCATGGTTTAAGTAAAATTTTCTAACCTATAATTTTTGTTGTTTCTCCTAAAGTAGAGTTTAATGCGGCACGTTCTCTAGACCAATAGTATTTAACCGGGTGGCCGCAAAAGGGTTTTTGGGGGCCCCAATACTTTTTTTTTGAAAAATATGAATTATTTAAAGTAATGAGAAAACAACTAATTTATCGTCAACCGATGAAGATAATTTATTACAGTTGACCCAAGATTCCACATGAAATTCAGATTCCACAAGGAACAGTTTTGGATGCATATTTATTCTTACTGAATGTCTGCAATTATCAACTATGACCATAAAGAACTTATTGTCTTTCGAATAAACATATCTATTATGTATCTGAAAAATGTTTCTTTTGAATAGTGCATATTAAGACCGAATTAAAGAACCACCTATCACCTATCACACCTAATCACCTATTGCACATCGAACCATTGGCGTAAAATTTCGACCAGGGGCTAGGTATACTTCTCGACTATCTTTCTAAAAATTTTATCTGGGGGCATGGCAGTGCCCCAGCCAAGTCTTGCTTTATAAGGTACACGCTTCATACTCAAGGCTGGCACTGACGAAAACCCTTTTCCCGAAGCAATTCTGAGCATTTTCTACCCCCTTGTAACTTTTGACTGGACAAACCTAGAATCTTTCAATTTGGCTAACGCAAAGATCATATCAGAGCAAGATTACTTGTGAAATTACAATTTTTTTTCTATTATAGGACACAAGAAATTTGGCTTGACTTGGCAAGAACGCTAAATAACGAAATTAGAAATAGAATAAATAAGTAGGTAATACCTATTGAGAAAAAAAACCTTCAATATTAATTTGAGGAAGAAATTCATGATTATTTAATTTTACCTCTGCGTTCTTGCACGACAGAAATTTCTTTACTGTTAAATTTTGTAAGGCTTTTGAGCGCATACTTTGTGGATATTAAATAAACATCTATGTCTCTCAAGATTTATGAAAACAGGGAATGAATAGACTTGGCGTAAACTATATCATAACTTTTTACGCAAGACTTGGCTGCATTTTTTCACGGAGTGTTTTTGTTGGGATTGATTTTATTCTGCATATTGACCCTGCGAAAATTATTCGAGTTGCTTTAAACTTTAAGCTTATAGATTATTAATAATATAGGTACGTTACTAAGGGGTTCATTATCTTCAATTTTTGATACAACGCCTAGAAATCCTAATCGACTGAGAGAAAAAGTGTTTTGATACCAAAATATCAAAAACTCATATCGGTAATATGAGTAGTCACAAAGTGTTTTAGTTCCAAGTGTTTGATACAAAATAAACAACTTCAAATCAAACAATCAAGAAAATATTTCAAATCCAAATTAACCATTAAAATCAAATTTCATATTACACCATTCAGAACAATCAAACCAAACATCAACCTAACCATCAAACACATCAACCACAAACCAACAAATAATTAACTACAACAATCAACCAAACCATCAAACGCATAACCCAAACCATCAAACACACCAACCAAACCATCAAACACACCAACCAAACCATCAAACACACCAACCTAACCATCAAACACATCAACCACAAACACAACAAATCAAATCAACCAGTCAAATCAAACTTTTTCATTTCAAAACAGGTTTTTAATACAAAGTGTTTTGATACTGGAGATGTTTTGTAATTAGAGTCGTTACAATAATTAGTCTATACAATTTTAAATGAATCGGATGAAAATGTTTCATGTAATTTCGTAGTTACTGAAATTCATCTCAATTTTTTTAGGTGAATTATATTATGGGGTCTAATATATTATATATTATTTTATGGGGAATTAAGTTATATAGTAGAACCTATTATATTGTACAAGTTGTGTAATATTTCGTTTCATGTTGCAGGTGTCTGTATGATAGTTAGCGTAGTTGTCTACCCTCTAGGATGGGGCTCAAAGCAAGTAAAGGACGCATGTGGAGCTGCTTCAGCACCGTATTATTTAGCTGAGTGCTCCATGGGATGGGCTTATCCCTTAGCATTAATGGCATGTTTAGATGCAATTATACTAGCAACTTTAGCTTTTATACTTGCAACCAGACATGTTAAGCTGCAACCTGAGACTAATTATCCTCACAATGGTTCATTGTACAAAGGTAAACATTAGTTTGTTTGTAATTAACGATACAAATTTTAATAAACTTCTTAAATAGAGTATTTGCACAATTTTTTGATTGCATTATCTTTAAGTACGTATATAAAAGAACACCCTGTAAAATATTAGAATGAAAAAACTTTTGATGGTACAGCAAAAAAAACGAAAAATATATATTTAAACATGTTCTTTTGGTGGGAAAACGGCCTCGACTGTTTGTGTGACGTTAGACGTAAGAATACCGCTTTGTAGTACAATATTCACTTGAGCAACATCCATAAGAGCTTACTCTATACTGTCAACAAGATGACACTGACAGCTGTAGTCATCACGTTCCTTAGCATTGTATTACCTGGAACACGGAATTGTTTTGTTTCAGTCTTCTTTACAGTCTATTGAACTGTAAGCAACTGTTGACCTTACGATATTTCTAACTAAAACTCCCATCTGTCCCTTTAACGACCCAACCTTTAGAACGTTCCGTTTTCACCCCACTCTCTCACCTATTCACCCTCTCCTCATCTATAAATGCTTGTTTCGGTTATTTAAATTAAATAAAATATTTGTTTACAACTTAATATATTTTTTTAAACACATTTAATCATTTTATGAACAAAAAAATGTTTTTGGGAAAATGCAAATACTCTATTTTCAGTTTTCGTGTAGGTAAATATAGTAAAAATGACTTCCAGTGGATGCAAAATAGCATTATGCACCTGCGGATTATCCGTTTCAAGTGTTGAAGTATGACTGTGTGAAAGGGGAATGGTAGACCCACTTGATAAAAGTCTAAGTGCATTAGAAATTTTGTTCTTCTGGAACAAACAAAATTTTAGAGCGAGGTTACACACACATATAGACAGACAACTTTGCGAAAACCACTCAGGAGGCCTTAAAAACGCTTGAAACGGATAATTCCGGTTTCGTATTTTTTGCAAACACAATACTTTTCCTATATACCTATGGTATAAATGAGGAAAATTAATAAATTTGACGAAGTGGTCTGCTTGATAAAAATGTGCAAAATGACATATAACAATAAATAATAGTAACTACTTCAACTAGCGGCTTATGCCACTATTATTTTATGCACCCTATATACTACTGCTACCAGGTAATGGTATTATCTTACTAAAACATTTAATAATAGGTGTCAATATGTTTCAGGAGAAGTGAACGGCGGTTTTATGGGGGAAGGACACTCGATAGCAGGTTCAAGAAAATCTCTCAATCTTCACCCTGTACTCCTTATGCCACAACCAGGATCTGAAGTTGACAGATACTCTGAATTCTCTAATCGTACTGGACGCTCAAAAACTTCTGCTTACCGCGCAGAATATGCTTCTAGCATGCAAAACTTTCAATTGTAAAAATAAACTTGTAAATTTCTTTTAAAAAATCAAAGACCTTTTAGCAATAACAATTAGCTTTAAGTAAAATAATTTTATTCAGATTACGCCTCAATGGAAATTAACTTGCGATCTACAGGAGCTTATGATTTTTTAAATCCAAAATCAAAATTTTAGAGCGCATATCCAGTTACACTGGACAAGGTAGGGTATAATTTACAACCAAAAGGTGATTGTTTTTCTTGCCCATCATTCTATATTTTTAGAAATGACAAATAGTTGTTTCTCTAGAGCATCAAAATATATATATATATATATATATATATATATATATATATATATATATATATATATATATATATAAATTATTTAAAACCTTTTAGTTTTTAAACTTAGCTGTCAATGTTTTTCTTCAATAATTGATTTATATTATTATTTACAATATTAGTTTTCTACGATGTCTTCATAAAATATAATTTTTTCAGGTTGTTTTTGTTCTTGCCAAAAAGTCTTTAATTGTATTATTACTATTATTTAACTTATTTTTAATTGCGTTTTTTTATATGAAATAAATTTAAATTAAAAAAGTGTATGTGTGTTGTAACCAAATATAACAAATATTTATAAATAAATTGTCTATATTTTTGTTCATAAAACGCCTTTAAAAAGTTCAAATTTATGTTAAATGAACTTCATCGTGTTACAAGAAAATTTCTGATTGGGTCTTAGGGAATATATAAACAAAATAAGAAATATATTGTGTGTGGAGAGTTCATTAATTAATAAATGAATAAAGGATTTGGTGTGTGTTGAGGCCCTACATAGGTTAGGAGTGGATCCAGCCTCTTCCTCAAGGAGGGGCAATTTAATATACAAAAACTTACCGTAGATATATAGAAAAAGTATTGTGTTTGCAAATTCGGACACGCAATGTGTTGCGATTTTAAAAAATCTGAAAATAATCAAACCGAGTTAAAATTTGGTATAAGTATGTACCTATAAATAACAAATATGTAACCTAAATTTCGTTTCAATACAAGTTTATCTATGATTTTTGTGGGATCATAAAAGTGAAGCAGCATCAAGTGCCTGGATGGGTGACCGCTTGGAATGAAACGGATTTATTTACTATTTGAGGACGAGAGAAGCGAATCCGAAGACGTGTTGCAGTATAAATCAGTAGTGAATCGTCAGTACTGACATCAGTAGTGAATCGTCAGTACATCAGTAGTGAATCGTCAGTACTGACATCAGTAGTGAATCGTCAGTACTGACATCAGTAGTGAATCGTCAGTACTGACATCCTCTTTCTCTTATAATTTTTAAAACTATTCCCCCACACTCTGCCACATGCTTGTAAGATTGTCAAAAATATATAAAAGACGATTTATTATTCCAAGATTTTTATTCTAAGGACGAATTATTATTACCGGAAAGCATTTTAACATCGGTGGCGATTTATTATTGTGGGAAGAGATTTTTTTTATACTAGGAGGCGATTTCATCCAAAAGGACGATTTAGAATTCTCTATATAGAAGCGATATAATCAACTTTAAGAACCACTGACTTCATATAATACTGTTATTTTATACAATATTTCTCCTTCATTCTTCCATTTGACGTAGGTTAGGTAAACCTCTTATTACCCGAGAGTGATGGACCCTAAAAGGCTTTGGCCTACCCGGCCAGGGTTTCAATCTCAATCCTTGGGCTAAGATCCTGCTGTTCTGTGTTTGCTTAGGTTTCACCATGATCATCTGATAAGATGACCACTGCCTTATTATATTGTAGACTTCATCATTTTTATTAACAATGTATACCTAATGACACTTAGGCCACTTGAGGAAAAAATTGGTTTAATGTATCTGAATACGCGCCTGAGCTTAGTGCAGGGGCGTGTTATGTTCCCTAGTCTGCAAAACAGGCATTATAATTTGGTGCCATAAAATTTGTTTGTTTGTTAATGATAAAGCATGCATCTTTCGCTTTCTTTTTCAACAAAAGCATTCTTTTTCACTTTTAAACTTTTAGAAGTGAAGTACGGATACATCTGAAATTTGAAATATATTCCGATAGACAGAACAAAATACAGAGTCATACCTCGTCAGACAGTCTTTCCATTGTAATGTGTTAAATTTATGCAACCATTTTGTGTATGCTGCGTATGATATAATGTATGAAATGATAAGTATAAAATTATGTATATTTATACTACAATTAATTGCCTGCTATATCTTGAAATATTTCAAATATGGAGCTCTTAGACTTTTTTGAGTTGAGCTAATAATTGACAGTTTTACTTGACCAAAATATATTTCTCTAGTCTCAAAATTAACACATTAATGTAATTTAAGTAAATAATAATAACAGGACTATCAGGGACGTTACGTTTACAGGAAAAGCTACGTTTTAAATCTACACTTAAAGGCAGATTTTGATGAGTATCTGCCCGCAAAAAATGCACGCAAAAAATGAAAATACATTTGTTTATATACTTTTTTTCAGACATATAGTTTTGATATTTGGGAGCTAAACGGAATCGATCCTCCTACTCCCCTCCCTCTTCAACTTCCGTCATCCGAACAACCTCATAAGCGTAATTTTCATTATGAACATTCGCTGAAAATCGGGAACGATAAACTTTTCCTCACCTTCGTATTCGCTACACACATCCTCGCAACTTCTAACTCGCTTCTTTCTTCCTCAGAATATTAATCGCTTAATTTATATGACATTATCAAAAAAACTCAGTGGTCATCCATCCACGTAATGACTTCCCTCGATGCCGCTTAACACTTGGCATCTGATAAAAACCGTCTTTGAACTTGCCGTAATGAAATGAAACTTGTTATACTTGTTTAAAATACACTCATGTTGAATTCAAGTCGATTAGACAATGCACTGTGTTTTAAAAATCCCATTAATGTCATTTGGTTAAAATTGAACTAATGCAGAAACTATAATGAAAATTAACTTAGCATATTTGTTGGTGTTTTTAAAACCGATCTGGACATCTCTACTTATTTTAATTTCTTAAAATACTCAAAAAATCACAGGGGGGTTTTCAAGCGCGCACTAGGGCATGATGAGTAATGATCAGGAACATTACTGACCAGTGGTAAGTATGATCAGGAACTATATAAGTATTCTGTTAAGGGACCACAAAGTTAATAAAGGTGGTGGGGATTAAGCAGTGCAATCTCGTCAAGGAGATCGTATACACAAACTGATTCGCAGAGAGAATTAAGCTTAGAGCTAGCTGCAGGCCACTATTTAACCACAATCATAGAGATATTATTACTAGAGAGGCCCAATAGGTTAAATTTTGAAATATTAAAAAGTAATCTAACCACCTTAGCTTATAAATATAATCAAATAATTAGTAAGAAATTACTGTATTTATAATAAACTTAACTAACTCTTAGAGGGGGTCACAATGAGGTTATACAGAGATGAGCAAGATTTATTTTAGCTAATTAGCTAAGGAAAAATGAGCTTATTCACGATTCAAAGAGATAGTTGGCATAACCAGGCGTGAAAACGAAATAGTGATCAAATTTTTTTTATTATAGGACTAACATTAAAGCCGATCAAAATTATTCATTGATTTTTTTATTGCTATTTAATTTGTGATAAATGAGTTAAAAATTAATAGAATGGTCATCAGTGGTTATTAACTTCAATATAGATTTATTAGTTATATAGAGTTATTAGTTTTCTTATGGCGGCTGTAAAGTGTCTACTTTAGAACCTTACAAATGTATAAGTAAAGAACGATTTTATTGCTAAGGCAACAATAACATTTTTTACGTTCGCCGGCTGTACAATTTTACATAAAATCTATAAACAAATTTCCGCAGCAAGAATATCTTATATTACTGATTTTTCCGGTGGAAATAATTTCTCGTAGACTTCTTATCTGAGTCTATTGTAGTCCGTTTGTTTACCTAATTACAAAATCTACTAATTTATCCATGATTCCTTATAAGAGTTTATGACAACCAATCCCTCTAATGATAGGTAAAAGGAAACGGTTTTATAGTTTGACACTAACTTAAAGATATTATAACTAGAGGGGTCCTATCGGTTGAATTTTGAAACATCAAAAAAGTAACCTGAACACCCTTGAGTATTAATATGATGAAATAAACATTAAAAGACACAGTGAGTTATATAATACAACGTTTATAATAGGAAACAAAACCTAAAAAATGCGTACAAAGCTGACAATGAATTATTTGTTATAACCTTAAATTACTCTCAGAGAAGGTTTCAATGATGTTACATAGAGCCCCTGAGAGCCCCAAAAAGATTTTTCAGGTCTCTCAATGTATTAAGATAGGCTATGCCCCTCTAGTATCTCTATGGCTACAAATGTAAACTTTGCGATAATAGAAAAAAACATCGTGACCTTAGAATAATACTATATATAGAAGGAGCACTACTGATAACACGAAAGCCGGTTCACTGGTGCAACTAAGTAATGCTGCCACCCTTACAATATACAATTTTATAAAAAAAAGTTGGCAATACTTCCGGTTGCTGAATTATTATGTTCTATTATTAATTAATGATTGATTATTCATAAAATATTAATATAAATATCGGTGCATTACAATATTTTATGCATTTTAAATTGTAGTTTAACGTATTTATTAAAATTATATAAAAAGTAGTCCTCGTCAACTAAATGTAGATTCTTGTATTCCGCCACCCTTTTGCCATCTAAGACCAGTTTTATTAAATACTCAGCAGGTGTTTTAAGTTATTATATTTGTTCTTTACGATCTTACTTCATTAATAGATATTTATGACACATATTTAAAATAATGTTTTGTTGTCAGGTTGGCAGCATTACTTAGGTGCACCAGTCAAACGGCTTTCGTGTTATCAGTGGAATTACATTGTGTTTACGGTCCTGTGCTCCTTCTATATATAGTATTATTCTAAGATCGTGACACATAGTTCTTATTGTGTTATTTCTAGTTCGTAAAGTAAAACCATCATTATTTTCTTATCAGTAAACTCAAATACTCGTAAAAAACCCGTTCGAACGTCTTATCATATAATACGTAGTAGTAATTTAAATGAGTTAATACACACCGACATTAATTAAGTTGAAAGACATTGAAAAAATACAAAGATAAAATACCAGAAATAAAAGAAAACAATTAAACCCTGTGTGAATTGGTTGTTCAACTTCTTATCAATTTATTATCAGCCTCGATGGCGCTGTTACAGACTTAAGAATGCGATAAAAGCATTGAACAATGAACCAAGTTTCTTATTAATGATGCCTTAAAAAACATAACTAGAGATTGAGTAAGACTTATGCGTATGTTTACTACTATTGGTATAGTAAATAAATAAATAATTCTTCTTTCCATACAAAAATATTTGCATAACAACATTCCATAAATTATACAAAATTTATAATTGACATATAAGTGTCAATGATTTCCAGTTATATACCTATCTAAAAGTGTTTTGGTTTTCTAAGATTATTGCTTCATTCCACGAATATGGTGTGGAGTCTCATCCACCTAATGGAACACGAAACCATTAGGATTTTATTTTGGCAAGTTTATGTTAGAGGCCATGGTTATGTTGTTTGCTGTATACGTCAAACAAATGTTTTAAGTTCAAGAAATGTATGAAGAAAGCAATATTAAAAAAGAAATATGGTGTATACCTACTGCAAATGATACTAGTGGCGGCACCTATTGATATATGTAAGAATCTACACTTAGTTCGACGGCTCTCCGTTAGAATGCATTACATAAATAGTTGATTTTAACAACAAATTACGTCTGTGGTCTACACTATTTAGCTTTAAATTCGATGTTTATTTTTGGTTTATATTTCTTTTATATGCTATCGAGGCAGAATTTTCTTTTGAGGTTATTAGTTAGCTCCCGATGATGTAGCTTTAGGAAGATTATAGTGTTTGGAGGCTTAAAAGTGATAATTTAGTTAACTCCTGGGGCAAAAAGGTCGACGAAGATAACTTAATTTAGCTTCCTAGGCATGACTGAGGAAACTATTTTGAATAAAATTACTTTTATCCGCCTTGATACGAAAAGTAGTATTTTAACCGCAAAGAGTCTCCGCGCCAAAAACCTGCATCGGCCAAGCACTGTATTTGATATTTATTATAAGCAATATGAAAATATTATGGTCAAAATAAACTTCCCTTAAGGTGTACTGTAAGATGATAGCAAAGATCATTATGTGTATCCTATCCCGGATTGCTTTAATTAATAACTTGATATTTTGAATAATTGAAACATTTGTTTCAATCACTCGATCATTATTACTTGATTTATACAATTTTCGCGCCTTCACCAAATTCGTTCGTTTGTTCGTTACGTTCCATGACTTTTCTTCTCTTATCAATCGGAAAAATGTTTTTTAGAGCTTATAGAATTAACTTGAGAGCTTTTCATTTTAGTAGCGTTTGAAACGCAAGCCAAATTTAGAATGACTTAGCTGTATCTATTTCCACTAAGATAAACTTTTAATCAGACTGGAGCATTAATCTTTTGTTTAGAGGTATGTATCCATAAAATATGACATTGCGGAATCATTTCGCTTTTGCTAAAAATAAATTACGACTTTGTCACAAAGTCGTAATTTTAAACTGCATCCCATAAATATAGGAATATTTGACAAAAACATGTCTCTGGGCTCACAAATATCTAGTCTCGCGTTTGCTACTGACACTATTGTGAACTGTTTCCGTAATATCTTTTGTATAAAAATTCGCAACGGCGAACTGTTATTCGATAGCAAAAGAAATTTAGGTAAAACAGACCTCTATGGCAAAATTACAGAGACACGAGCTGTATTACCTTTTGGATTGTATTTCTATAGCGAAAATAGTAAGAGGGCTTGGTCCAGTAATAACATTTGAAATTGAAGTATTCCGTAACTTTTAAAAAGCTAAAGATTATACGGGATCTCCCATAAAAATTAAGTACATGTATTGTACAAATGGGACAGGTATATGTGTTTTAAGAGCGAAAGTAATTGCACAAACAATGCTTTTCTGCTAAAACAGCCTGTTTCTGTAATACCTTTTGCTGCCTAATCGTTCCATGAATGCTAAAGATTATAAGGAACTCCCTAAAACAATTCGATATCAAAAGATTTGACGATAACAAGCCTCAGTTGAATGCAATCAATAACATTTATATTTCATTTTATACGTGTCAAAATTGGACCTGTGTTTTGCATGGTCAGCGTTTCAAATTTTACCTTCTTTACATCATATTACAAGGTTAGTTTAAAAACGTCTCCGGTTAAAAACCTTTAAAAGTAGCGAAAAAGTTTATTGTTTTAAATATATTATAAATTTAAACCGCAAGTGTAAATACAGTCCGGGTCCAAATGTTTAATCTAAATCAAAATAAAACTGAAGCTGGATTTGTTGAAATTTGTTATGAGTGAATTTAATAAATTAGGCGGTGTGTAGTTATACAACAGGTTTATCCAGCATAGACAATTTTACGTTTTTTACAATTTCAAAGCATTATTTTTATTTTTAATAAATTAATAAAACAATTCAAATTCGCTTCAATAAATGATCTTAAAAGAAATTAATTTGGATGTTGAAACAATAATAATTAATAAGTATAGTAATAGTGAAACAAAATGTTGTCTTTGTGATATGCTATGATATGTTTAGTACGCCAATTACGAGGAAAACATAATCATAATACATAATAATTAAAAATTGTGATAAAACGAAAATTTTAGCAGTATTAATATATTAATGGTAAAACCAAGGAAAGAGTGAAATTTATCAAAATAAAGATTCAGGTACGTTATTAGTTCTTATTGTTAGATTTTAAGATAATACTTATATACTTGAAAGAAGAAACTTATAAGAATGTAAATAAAGCACTCACATATTCGCTCTCAAATTTAAGTAATTTCTTAAAACCAAGAAGATTAGAATGTCTTAATCTTAGAAGTAATAAACATGACATTTTTTATATTTATGTTTTTGTTAGTGGCATTCTAGAAATCAACTAAGGATTAAGTATGACTGAAGCATAATGCTAGTATAAATAATTTCTTTAACGCTTGAACCCGTAGAGCTATTTTAGCGTTTCCAATCTCTCTAATACCATTCTGGGTACCCCTAAAGTTTTCGCAGACACTGCATTAAGAGAAGCCCTTTGTACTTAACCCTCTACTTGACTGTACTCTACCTGACTACTTAGCAGTTTGTCTGAGCATACTTTCTCTAGTCTCAAGAGCTACTCTGATCTCATTAGCCAAATTTAGCCTGCCTGCAATTAGATTTATCAATCTTATCAGTTCACTCAAGCCTCACTCAATACTCATTAGGCCCACTACAGTGTCCAGTACAGTACAGCCCATAGAGATATATTACTAGAGAGGCCCTATTGGTTAAATTTTGAAACACTGAAAACGTAACCTGACCAGCATCGCTTATAAATATAATCAAATAATAGTACAAAATTAGAGTAATTTATAGAAGAACGTTTAAAACACAAATCAAAATTTAAACAATGCATTGGAAGCCGAAAACAAGTGATTTATTGTAACCCAAAATCATTATTAAAAGAGGTTTTAATAAGATTACACAGAGCCTGAAGGTTTTGAGGCCTGAGGGCCACCAAAAAAATGTTTCAGGCCTTTCAATGTAATAAGATAGGCCATGTCCCCTCTAGTATATATCTTTATGGTATATCCCTACAGGAAGATAAGCCCCTTGTAGTCACATAAGTTTGTGTGCGTAAACCAAGGATCTTGAACAAAGGGGATGACGCACTAAGTCGATATGCCATATAAAAAGTGACCCCATCGGAAACAAAAAAAATATAGAGAACTTAACACAAAACACACGTCAAAAACCAACTGCACATGCTTGGTACAAACTGCTCATGCTTACAATTCTTACAAGAGCACAGGTCTTAAATTTTAGAGGCAAACTTATCTCTCAGTGGTTTTCCATTGTTCATAGCTTGAGAAGGTTATAACAAAACACGCTTAAATTATCACTCACTGAAGTGGCAAAGTATAGTCCAAAATTTAAAATGAAATAAGCACAAATGACTTAACAAGCACCACAAATGTAACAATCACGAGAAGCACAGAAGAAAGTTGAGAAGCAAACTCGACAACCTTGCTACATACCCTGCGTTTGTCGTCTTTTTTCATTATAACCAAGGGAAAGGTAAGTTTGCTCCTATTTCTCTATCTCATGCAACTTCCATGGGGTCAGAAATGTTCTTTAATGCGTCATCCCCTTCATTCAAGATTCTCCGCGTAAACCCATTCTATAGCGGATGCAGACCTAAAAGTCTAAGTTCCGCAGATAACTGGGAGGCGTCTTTCAGAAATGAACAACACCGAATTTCTAGTCACTCACTTTAGGGTTACGCCAAGTGTATTTCGCGGACCCCCAGGGGGTCCGTGGGCTAATGGGCAAATATTATTTTAACAACTATATAAACATTATTTAATCAACTTTAATGCTATTATAAATAATAATTATAATAACTGTTATCAGTTTTAATATTATTTTACTGGATTACCAAAGAAAAAAAAAATAAACTTATGAGATTGTTTGTAAATACGAGGATGTTTTAGAAGTCTCTATGAAACAAACAATTATCAACCAAATTGTTATTGGTAAACATGAATATCTATTTTGTGTTGTTAATAAAAAAATGCGTCCAAATTTAAATTACAGAGATTATATTTGTTGGAAATACGATTTAGGTCGTTTTACCTACAAATTGTATGGAATTGACAAAATGAAGGTTATAAAAGAAATTGATTTTTGTTCAAGTGATCGAGATTTATCTAGGAAAGAAATTTCCTGTTTATTCATTTATTCTAGTTTATTAAATTGATTTTATTATAAACTTTTGTATCTGATTATGGTACATGAAATCAAACTAATAATAAATACGATCCTTTTCAAGCTCTTGTGTTGCAAATTATAGAGCAGCTTTGCGAGCCTACATTTATAACTTTGAAAACAGAAAATTTTGGGATGAATCAAATTTATTGAATTTATTAGTAGGGGGAGGGGGGTAGCGAGACGGACAGAGGCCGTCAAGTACCATTTATCTACAATGGGGGCCCGCGGGGTTCTAAAGTTTGCGAATCTCCAACTTATGTTATTCGTTAGGCCACCTTTGTAAACTATCCTGGTTAGGTCTTTGATTATGGGTGGTTTCTGTTACAAACCCTTGTCTGAAGGTTGGGTTTATCAAAACGTACAACAATATTTTTTTTGATTTTCCGGCTATTTTTTTCTCAATAGAAGGACTAAAATTCGTTAAGTCAAAAATTTGACATCGATTTAATGGAAATGAGTTAAAATATATGTGGCAAATGTGATATTAGTTTGTTAAAACGACAGATCGACATTTTGCAAGATGTTAACAAACCAGTAAAACAACCATATTCTTATATTTTAATACGACCGAGCTAACTTATTTTTAAAGCAAGTTACTTTGTAATAAATTCGAGTACTGAACCAGTCTTGTACTCTCAGTACGTTAAAAGTAATTTAACTTTTTGTAATTATTGCAGTTATTTATTTGTGCTGTAGGAAGCCATGTTGAAACAGCATTATAAGAATTGCAATGATTAGAAAAGTTATGATTTTTAACTTTTAACGAACTCATGGCACCAAATCGTTATGTACTCAAATTTATCACAAAATTGCTGCCCTTAAAAAAGAAGGTAGTACAGTCAAATAAAATTGTATTGATAAAATACCCTGATAGTTTGTTTACATCTTGATTAATGACGATGCGTTATTTTAAGACACCAATAACTCATTTAGAACATTTTTTTTATTATTGGCATTGATCTGATGATCATACAGCCATAAGAGCATCACGTTAATTTAGAATATATATTTTGACTCATTTTCATCAAGTCGATGTCAAATAATCAAAATAAACAAAAACATCAACGAACTATGATTTCATAAATGTGTCATTAATAAAGAAAGATCATAAAAAACAAATATCATAGCTTAAATACCACCTAAGTAAAATTGGTCTTAGATGGTAAATAATTCTGGCGCGGTTGTCCGCATGCTGGGCGATTTTCCTTTGGAATGCGCGTTTCCGTGCTTTACAGTTCATTTCTTGTTTATAGTTCCTGTTTATACTTTATAACTTAAGTAGTTTCTTAATTATTAAGCACTACTCGTAACTAAATTGTTTCTGTATTATTAGAAGGAAATGCGCATAATTATCTTGTTGGATATACAAAACTATATGCCTCCGAAATTGGCAGTGTACACCATTATTTGCAATAGTTTAATGCTCAGATGGTGTTTTTCTTTTAAGAAAAACCCACGATCATAAAAATGATCATCTTCACCAGGAATCGAATCCAGCTACCCTGGCTTTATCGAGTGAGTGCTCGTATCGACTTTGGACCACACTCATTCAATTTACAGGCCCAAAAACAACGAAAACGACTCCCCACTCAAAATATGTAGTTTACCGGCCGTATTTTATATTTTCTAGTGATTGACCTCCGTCTTTTTGGAACTTTTGGTCATGTCGACGTTTGACCGGTTTTATTCGATTCAGCGCCCCAAAAAACATAAAATTTTTCCCAAATGAAATTTGCTAAAATGTTGTCTATTACCGGAAAACCTAAAATACGGATGGTAACAACATAACATAGTACGGTTTATGGTTGTTATAATAACAACATAACATAAAATACGGATTTTTAACAACAATTGACGTAGTTGTCCAATTTTTCCTATAATTCGGTTCTATGTCATACTGTCTTCAGTAAGGCAGTATAGGTTAGTTAATATTTTTTAGTTTAGTTTCATGGTTTAGTTTAAATTTTAACTATATATTTCGTTTCCCGATTATCTCCTTTGGAGCTGGGTGATGTAAGGCATGATGACCACTGTATAAGACAGGATGACTACTGTGTAAGACATAATGATACTTTTTTTATCATTTGAACCGTTTCGGGGCCACTTATTGTACAATCAGAAAGCACTATTATGTCAGGAAATGACTCTCGTGGACATAAGGTCTTCCACCTATATGTATATACCCTTATACCAGATTTATATGTATATATGCAATCATTTTATTGAATATTGCAACTACAGAATGCAAAATATTATTGGCAATAATGATAATATGATAAGAAATGACTTTGAGAAGACTGTTGCATGAGCTTATCTTTGGTAATGTTGATGTAATGAAAAAAGTCTATTTATTACACAAAAAAAAACTTATGTGGAAGTAAATAGATAATAATAATGAAATATTAAATAATAATTAAAGGAAATATGCATAATGCATAATTAAATAGAAGAAATATAAGTAGAATGAATCGAATAAACAATGCAATTAAATAGAAATAAAATTAAATAAATGCTTGGAGAATTAGTTGGGCTTATTTAGAATTCTATGTGTAGTAAATTTTAAATGAATTATTTTCCATCTTTTGTGGATTTTTAAAAGTATTTACTTTTCCTCATTTTTACCGTAGGTATAGAGGAAAAGTATTGTTAAAACTAAAAAGTATGTATTTACAGCAAGTTGAAGAAGCAATCGAAGAATTAGCTACCGTCGATACTTGCTGTTGGATATGAATATCCCTGGACCGGTTTCGGCATAAAGCCATCATCAGCAGGCGGGGCAACACTCGAGCTCTCAACTAATGAAGTTATATCAGTGTATAACTTTATTAGTTGAAAGCTCGAGTGTTGCCCTGCCTGCTGATGATGACGTTATGCCGCACCCGGTCCAGGGATATTCATATCTAACAGCAAGTATCAACGGAAGCTGATTCTTCGATTAAAAAGTATTGTGTTTGCGAAAAAAAAATCCGACCCCGGGATGTCACCGGAATTATCCGTTTCAGGTGTTTTTATGGCCTCCTGAGTGGTTTTCGCAAAGTTGTCTGTCTGTCTGTGTGTGTGTGTGTCTGTTATCAGCGTAGCTCTCAGTGTATTTATGCTATAAAGTTGAAACTTTATACAAAAATCAGTCTACCGCTGTAGTTGTGCTATTCGAAAAATATTTTTTTATGCCGTTACTAATTTGCAATAATGACTCAGCGAAAATTTAATTAAAATCATAAAAAGCAGAAAGAATGATTTTTTTTACTCGGAAGCTAAGATGATAACAGACAGAGATACAAATCACAGCGGAGGTCTTCATTAAATGCACCAATTATATTATCGGTGACGGTTTTTTAGTGGACGCAATTATTTTTTATTTATACGTACAATATAAATGACATATTGTAAGAAATAGGATCTTAGTACAATCTACTTTTACTAAAGCAAATTTTATATTCTAATTATCCTGTCAAGTTTATGACAATAAATGAATAGGAAATTAGATTTTACGAGCCCTTTTGAACATTTTACTGCATTCTGCGTTGTAAAAAAAGGATATAAAAATTTTATGTTGTTTCAGGTTTCGTAACTGAAATGTGGAATAAAGTCAAACTGAGACATGTTTAGGCCGAACTAACAAGCTTACACAATGGTCCCACCTTTGCCGAGGAGTAAGATAGGGCTGAGGATAACTTCTTCAGCCAGGATCGCAGCGTCTTACGGTCCTTCCATCACATTCGTTTTATTTTTAAGGATGCTCATTGCAATGTATAGACCAGACATAGAAGACAGAGAGAACAGAATTGTAGATAAACATCCGATGGAATTGTTGTCTGAATATGATTTTATTATAGTTGGAGGAGGATCGGCAGGCTGTGTCTTGGCCAATAGACTTTCCGAACAGCTCGAATGGACAGTAAGTTATTTTATAGCCATAGAGATATATACTAGAGGGGACATAGCCTATCTCAATGCATTGAAAGGCCTGAAACATCATTTTGGGGCTCTTAGGGGCTCTGTGTAACCTCATTGAAACCTAATTCAAGAGTGAGTTAAGGTTATAATGATGAAAATCAATTGATTTCGACTTCCCGCACATTGTTTGTGTTTTGAATTGAATTTTTTACGTTCTATTATATAAATTATTGTAAGTTTGTACTGGACTAGTTATTTGATTATATTGTTAGCGAAGGTTGTCAGGTTACTTTTTCGATGTTTCAAAATTTAACCTATAGGGCCCCCTCTAGTAATAATATCTCTATGTTTATAGCCATATATAGTAACTTTTTATAGCCACATATGTTGCCAGAATCCTGTTCTCAAAGGCTAAGTTAAGTTTACGCCAAATTAATTTAAAGACCGAGCATATTATAAAGGTTATTGAACATTCATCGATGAGAGTTTCGATGAACTCCTTGATCTTGATCAGGTAAAAAATTTATTAAATCTACAGGTACTCTTAGTGGTACATCGTACATCGAGAACCGTGTTAGTCCTATCCTAGTTAATAGGAGAGGATCAACATGAATTGGATTGAGATGAAATAAACGGTGGATCAAACAAGCAAAATTCAACATGTAGGTATATAGAAGGGTAATGTTTGCTGATGGAAATCGCTTAAATTAGCTTTGATTTGCTAATTGATGTTTCCAACGTTGCGTTTTCACAAACGGGTGTTTTCACCTCGAGTTTACTTAAAGAAATCATGTACATTATGTTTTGGTTCGCGTTATACACCGATAAACTATTAACTTTAGTCTATTTTCATTTAATCTAATCATGAATAGGTTTTGTTAATAGAAGCTGGAGGAGATGAACCGAGTTTGAGTGATGTGCCAATGATGTATTCGTCACTTCAGATGACACCCATTGACTGGCAGTACAAGACCGAGCCAAGCGATAAAGCCAATTTAGGTATGAAGGACAGACGTTCCAATTGGCCTAGAGGAAAAGTTCTAGGTGGATCTTCCGTCCTCAACGCCATTCTTTATATTAGAGGAAATAAAAGAGATTATGACATTTGGCAGGAGTTAGGAAATCCGAATTGGTCTTACGACGATGTTTTACCATATTTTAAAAAGTCAGAAGATTTTAGAATTCCTCACCAAATGAATCCTACGTACCACGGGACGGGAGGTTACTTAGGTATCGAAGAATTCAGATACTCATCCCCCATAACGGATGCTTTCCTGAAAGCTGGAGAAGAGATTGGTTATCAAGTTTTAGATGTCAACGCAGGGATTCAAACTGGATTTACCAGATCACACGCAACTTTAAGGGATGGTAAGTACATGTACTTCAAAGTAGGAATTTGAAATAAAAAAATCAGCTTTAGATGTTTTGGTCCGTCAAGGTGTATAACTGTGTAGCCACCTAAAGTGGTGTTATTGAAAAATAACTTATTCAAAACCAAGAACAGCCTAAGACTTAATCTAGGAACCCTGATGTACGAAACCCTCGTACATTATAAGGTTGGACTCCAATTACTACTCCAATATGATTATGCGATAATCTGACTTTAATTTACTCAATTAGTTGATAAGAATTAGACTGTGATTAGACAGTGCAGCTTGTGTATGAGAGAATGTAAAACGATTTTATCATTCCATTTTTCATTGTAATGTGACCAAGTTTTAAGGATAAACTCATGCTTATAATAAAGTACAATAATTATTTTTATCAGAATCACGAACTCCAATACTCGGTCATAAGCGTTAAGCTTCTCATGGGCTGTACATGTGTGATACGGTCGACTACACGATTTCGATGACTTATGCCTATTTGTTCATGGCACAAAACGAGCCCTGAAGAACAGAGTGTATTTAATGACGGAAAGAAAAAGGGCTGGACTAAATGGATATTTCATGCTGTACAATCTAACACAACCATCGTGATACTTTACTACACTTACGCTCTGTTTAGTGCTTATGGGCTTCCGGCCACGTATTTGATTCGAAAAAATGGCAAGATTGCCAACATATTTGAGAAGAGAAAATTTTCATGGTTCTGAAATTGGTTTACTTTGACAGTTTTGCCTATAACTAGTACAGCCTGTTATAATAATATTAATAGTATATTATGCTACTAGGCAGCAAAATGGAATTTTGCAGACGAGTTTTATAAATTTGCCCTCGAGCCGAAGGCGAGGGTGGGCAATGGAAATTACCTGCAGAGGCGTAAGCCGAGGCAGGTAATTAACCCATTTGACAGACGAGGCGAAGCCGAGGCTGGCAAATGGCGAATTACCTGCAGAGGCGTAAGCCGAGGCAGGTAATTAATTGCACGAGTCTGCAATGTTTCCTTTGCTGGATAGTAGCATATACTATTTTATCTACTAACGGCAGAAAAAATACACAAGTATTTTAAATACTTGCTGCGAGATTTTACAGGCAGTAAAGACTGCTTTGAAGTAGATGCAACGCTGACAATATCAGATGGAGTGTGGTCCGATAACTCGTCAATGTCAACAATGTTTGTATCTTTATTCACTTCACTGTTGTTCTCACTCATTATGTTTTAGTAACTTAACTTTAGTTTACAGATTTAGTTTTTGATAACGTTCTATTTTCGTAACTTTATATACTTAAGTTAAATATAACAACATGAAATACAAAATCTGACATCTTAAACATTAAAAATCTGTCAATTCATAAACAGCTGGTAAATAATTTAATTTAATGCCAAAATTATCAGTGTTGCCAATTTGTTTCCAAAACATTATATATTATTAGATAAACAAATTTTAAATGTTAAACATTTAATAATAATATCGTAATTTTAAGTAACAATAAAGAAAGTTACATACTAGAAACAAGCTAGAATAAATCATAGTTTACAAAATAAAACAATACCGAAATTCACGCAATAATTTGTAAAATAATAACCTCCGCTCATTCATTTTCCCGCCTAGGGAGTTTTGACTTGTTTCCCATGTTATTTAAATGAGCCATAACTCCCTAGTACTTTTTTCATTACCAACACATTTTGCGTACTGTTTTGAAACATTTTGCGTACTGTTTTGAAATATTTCCCGTATTGTTTGACAGTGTAGGTAAAATGGCATTTTGCAGCTTAAAAACAGTCCAGTAATGGCTAATTTTGCTGCCGTGAGTAGATAAAATATATTTAAACATGTCAGGTTTCAAATTGATTAAAAACTGACTATAAATGAAAAACCACATTCAGGATATCTTATAAATGTCTGTCCTGTTATTATGTAAATTTTACATAATAATTAAAATAAGTTGATTGTTTCCCAGGATTAAGATGCAGTACAGCCAAGGCTTTCATCAGATCAGCTAGCAAAAGACAGAACCTTCATGTTGTTCTCCATTCCCATGTCGAGGAAATCATCATAGAAGGTTACGACGGCGAAGAACTCATTCCATCAGCCGGACCCCCATACCTCAGAGCACGAGGAGTAAAATTTTCAACTCTGGGGTCTCCTCCTATACAAATCCGAGCTCGAAAAGAAGTTATCCTGGCAGCTGGCTCTATCGGTTCAGCTCAAGTACGTAAAGCCAAAATTTGGTAATTTTTTACCTACAAGCCTATTACTTGTTCTATATTAGTAGATATACCTTGTGATGCATTTAAGATCTGCCAAAATTGAAAAACGTAAAAACATTGTTCTAGACTAATGAAAAAAATTGTCTCTTCTTATAGTATATCGACCCTTAAAAGTTAAAATTTACCAATAAACAATTGGTAATTATTATTCAAATGTGGCACTTGTGCTGCCAATCTTGGTAACTTGTGAAATATTAAATATGAGCATACCACAATAAATATTGTTTTATTTTTTTTTAAATTGTGCTATCCGGTAAATATTATGACGTCACTAGCCGAAATGATGAAAGAGTAAACATTTTAAACATTTATAAAACGCGGAAAAATGTTTTGATCCATTTGAAATTTAGCACGCATGTTTCTATAAATGAGATAAATATTTGTGCTAAGATTCAAAATCGAAAGATAATTTAATTGAGTTAAAACATAGTCAAAGTCTATGTCTTTATGTAATACATAAACATACTAAGTTATTATATCACAACTTAGAACAGTTAACAGCATCGAGCGAAGTCAGCACCTGAGTGGGTGACCGCTGAGAATAAAACGGATGTTTTTCGGACCGAGAACAAGTAAAATAAGTCTGAAGACGTGCTGCAATATAAGTTTTGGCGTATAGTGAATTTGACCCACCTCAGGTAATTGCCGCATGTCCAATTTTTTAGTTGCGGCCTATCAAGATATTTACTTAAAACGGATATTTTATTTTATTGAGTACATTCTCTTATGTCAATAGTAATATATGTACTGTGTGAAATTTTCAAGAAAGATGGGAAAGGTTCTGATATTTCTAATAAACTTGATCCTGTTGCGATATTGGGGAGGGACCTTGACCCTCTGAAACGAGTGTTGCGTTAAGAGTTTTGACCTTTACAGATTATGTGTTTACAGTGTTACATCCCATCGACTGAATTTCTTACATCCAGAGAACTAACAACTCAATCACTTTTACTCTCCTCTTTAATACCGTAGGTATAAGAAAAATTATTTGCACTAAAAATCCTAAACTGGGAATTTACCGGCATTACCCGCTTCAGATCCGTGCGTTATTCACGCGAGTGAATAATACATGAAATGAAGTAAAGTTTCATTTCGTTACGGCAAGTGTATCATCGGTTTTTCTTTGATTACTAGTGTTAAGCTGCAGGTCAGTACGTGGATGGTTGAACATGAGAGATAAAATGATTTTTTTAACAACTAAGGACTAATAAAGGAAGTCGAGTAAGTGGTGGGGAAGAGCGCCATAAATCCCATAAGGTGTTCCGAAGGGACCCCATACTCAATTTTTACTTTTCCTCATTTATACCGTAGGTGTATAGGAAAAGTATTGTGTTAGCAAAAAAATCTGAAACTGGGATGTCACCGGAATTATCCGTTTAAGGTGTGTTTAAGGCCTCCTGAGTGGTTTTCGCAAAGTTGTCTGTCTTAATGTATGTATGTGTGTGTGTGTTATTATCGTAGCTCCCCGTGTATTTATGCTTGAGAGTTGTAACTTTGTACAAAAATTAGTCTGCCGCTACTATTCGGAATATATTTTTTTTATGACGTCATTAACCTCCAATAATGACTCTGCAAAAATTTCAAAAAATCATAAAACACGGAACAATGATTGAAATTTGGCACGCATGTAGCCATGTTCGGGAATAAAATATGTGCTAAGTTTCATCTCATTATAAGCATCAGTTCAATTTTTATCGAATGCCTTGTATACGTTTTTTAAAAAATTGTAAAAAATCAGAAAATCATCTAATTATGTTGAAAATTGGTTCAAGTATATACCTTTATGTATTAAATAAGAACACCAAGTATATCCAATACTTGTTTTAATAGTTATAGTTTCGTTTTAATACAACATGTATATCCATGAATTTTGATGGATGAAGTAAGGAGGATGTGTGCAGCGAATCTGATGTAATAAGGAAAAGTTCCGAGGCTAGTGTGTTGTTAATGGCGAGAGTGTTTAAATGCATAGTTAGGTTGCGGTTTAGGAATAAAATCCAGAACCAGTTCGGAAACCAGCATTTCAAGCAGTTCTGCTCAATTTTAAGCCTTAAAATTTACCATTACAGTAAAGTCCTCAAAGGCTCAAAGTTTAACATTAAAACAAATTAGATTTTACTGCTAATAATATATATATGATTACACCTTCCATGGCCGAGAACGGTGAGGTTTTAATCTCAACCTCCGACACAATGAGGTCTGGTGTGCATAATAATAAATGCATACAATAAATTGGATACACGGCTGATAACCTTATCTGTTTGTAATGTGAAAATATATTTAAAACTTTATTTCATTCCCCAAGCGTAACGGTAGCCATTTCTAGCTTCCTCAGATAACTACAATGCCTCTAAATGAGTATTATTTTTATTATTTTATATAATTTATTTTTATTATTCTAATTTGCTATTATAATTAGATTTTATCAATTAACAATTAAAAAATGAAAAGTGTGTTGCGCATCAGGGTTAGTCGGCTTACCTGTATTGCCTGGTTGTTGCGAGCCAAAACTTTGTTATCCTAGTCCTCCCCCTCTCACATCCATTCCCATTTCCTTATCATTATTCTTAATGGGAAATTATCCGGTCTATTTCATAGTGTTTGGAATATAATTTAACATTAGGGCTTTCTATTTTTAACTTTAAAATTCTAAACAAACACTAAACACTATTGGTCAGAGGCAATCATAAAGAATAATTTTTTTCCCACACATCAACTTATTCAGTTATGACAAACTCGCTATTTGACACCCGTCATGAAAAATCAATTGCTGTGACACTGATATTGGTAAACTCATAAACTGAAACTATTTAATCTTCTATGATTCTGTTCAATTCACTTCCTTGCTCATTTCGATATTTTTGTAGCTTTTAATGTTATCTGGGATCGGACCTGCAGAGCATCTCGCTGACGTTGGAATCCCGTGCAAACTACCGTCTGAAGGAGTTGGAAAAAATCTTCAGGATCACATAGCTATGGGAGGAACAACTTATTTGATAGATTCTCCTCCCGAGACAAAACCTACTGGCGCTGCATTCGTCTTACCTAGAGTAATGACTGTGAATACTCTTCTGGAATTTTTAAGAGATCAGAAAGGACCTCTATATGCACAACCAGTGGCTGAAGGAATGGCCTTTCTGAAAACTAAGTAGGTTGTTATAGTTTTTACCGGGTGGGCAACTTTTGGTTGGTTTCAATAAGGGATTTTTTTCGTAATTTTTACTTGGGATTCATTGATATAATAAACAAATATCCGTAAACTTCAAATAATAAAACATCTTCGTCTATTTATGCTCTATTTTTCTGGATATAGTTACTATGCTGAGTGATTAAAGCAGTTTAAAAGTGAAAATTTAACAAAGTTAACAAAATCGTAATGCTCAATGTAAAATTAAGTACTTACTTGTAATAAAGTACCCGAGCTTTAATAGGTCCACTTTTTAGCTAATAGTTGACAGTTAAAATATTATTTGATAAAATATTATTGTGCGAGAGACACCTAGGAAATGTAACAAGCAAAATGCAATACTACATTTGGGAACTGTTCTATCATTCAACATTCGTCATCATTGATGACGAATTCGTCATGATCTCTGTTTCGTTTCGTCTAACTCATCAGGGTCCCGACAGAGCCTGAACACTCTCTGACCTTCAATTAATTCCGAAGAATATAATGTAAAGTATTTACCAGAGACGAGCGGTGCTCTCTTACCGCCATAATGCGGTAAGAGATGTACATAATTATATTTTTCGGAATTAATTGAAGGTCAGAGTGAGTTAGGGCTCTGTCGGCGCCCTGATGAGTTAGACGTGACGAAACAGAGATCATGACGAATTCGTCATCAATGATGTCGAATAATGGAACAGTTCCCAGATGTAGCATTGCATTTTGCTTGTTACATTTCCTAGGTGTCTCTCGTACAATTATATTGTGTCACCTTTCATGTCTTGCAAAACTCGGTAGTATCAAATGGTATAAAATATTATTTCTTAACAGATACTGCAACTCGAGTATTGACTGGCCTGATGTGCAGTTGTTCTTCTCCAGCGGTTCTGACGGCACAGACGGAGGTCTTTTTCAAAGAAGAATATCAGGGATAACCGACGAATACTACGCATCTGTGTTTGAACCTATTCTTTACAAAGATTCATACACCATCCTAACACTAAACTTAAGACCAATATCTAAAGGAGAGATATTGCTAAGGGATTCCAATCCCTATTCGTACCCATTGATTTATCCAAATTACTTTGGTCATCCACAAGATCTTGAAGTAATGGTAAGAACAGATTTTGATATTTTCTTATTCTTAGGAATCAAATAAAAATTCTTTAATCTTCTTAATTTAATATTTGAAATCCAACAATAAGTATAAAAAAACTCAAATAAAAAAAAATCGGACTGCTGTGAAGTTGGCACTTTAATTCTTGAAAAAAAGAAGGTAAAATGCGTTTTTTACTGTCTGTGACAGTTTCGTGATTTGTGACTATCTGCGACAGTAAAAGAGTTTTTTTACTGTCGCTGGTAAATTTCTAAAATGTGAGTTATTGGCTACAAACTATCTTGAATCTCATAAAAACTAAATAATGTTTTAAAAAGCGAAATTTTTAAATATCATAAATACGAAAAAAGTAGCGATCAAATTGACAGCACATTGAGCACACATGTAGCCATGTAAAAGACTAACATATGTGCTAAGTTTTATCTCATGATTAGCATTAGTTCAATTTTTATCACATAACTTGTATACGTTTTTTAAAAAATTGTAAAAATTCGGAAAATAATCTATTTGAGTTGAAATTCAATGGAAGTATATACCTTTACGTTATAAATAAGTACACTAAGTATTGCTTCAATGCTACAAGTATATCTATGATTTTCGTTGGATCATAAATGTAAAATAGCATCGACTGCGGCCAAAGCGTTCACCTGGAAGGGTGACCGCTGGGAATGACACGGATGTATTTACTATTTGAGGACGAGCGAATCGAGTCCAAAGAGGTGTTGCAGTATGAATTTAACTACTTGTACACTTTGAGGACGAGCAAAGTGAGTCCGAAGTAGGCAGGATGAGAGTAACGAATTTAAAGTAATGAGGAAAAGCTCTGAGGTTTTTAGTTTTATTTAATTATATTTAATAAAATTTTAGTAAATAGATTGTTAAGTACATCAAAAATTTTAATTTAATTTTTTAATGTGTTAAATTTAAGCGCCAATATGTAAGGCAAGGGTCCTTTGTAAAAACATAATATTTAAGCAAATAAATAAATAAATAAATATATATATATATATATATATATATTTGTATATTTATAAAAATGAATAAAATAAATATATTCAAGATCCCTGTTAACACATTGTTAGTAAATATGTTATCCTTGTTAAGACATTGAAATAGGAAAATTCCAAACATAATTAAATGGATCTAATTATTCATATACATATTTGCCTTGTTTTTGTAATATGCCTACATACATATATTGTGTAAATATGTACTGTGTAGTGACATTGTTATCAAACAAAGGATATTAGCGCATTAGAGTTAACATGAGTGGAACAGATAAACAGTTGCAACAACTTTGTGTAAATAACTTTGTTTAATTACAGATAGAAGGAGCTAAGATAGCGTATACTTTAAGTCAAACAGACGCAATGTCGAAATACAACGCTAGGATACATCCTGTGGCCCCTCCAGGGTGCGAGCAGTATCAGTTACTTTCTGATGACTTTTGGAGATGTCAGGTAACATACAAGTTTAATTTTACGAGAGCTTGATTGAAAAGTTTTAACGACAGCTATTCACTAAGCTGTCGTTAAACTTTTCAATCAAGCTCACGTTATATTAACTTATCAAACGTTATTCCAAGCATTACGTAAATCTGCATAGTTTGTCGTGTTGGTCATTTATAGTTTTGATCCATTAGATAATAGATCTGTCAATTAAAATAAAAAATATCAGGTACTGAGAATTTCGGAACTTTCCCTCTTTACATCGGAATCCCTACGCTCATCTACTTAGGACTCGCTTCGCTCGACCTCAGAATATTAAATATATAGTACAGCACATCTTCGGACTCGCTTCGCTCGTTCTAAAATTGTAAATACATCCGTTTCATTGTCAACGGTCACATATACAGCACTGACATCACTCAATGCTGCTTAACTTGAATGGTCCAACAAAACCCATGGATATACTTGTCGTATTGAAAACTTGCTGCACTTATTTATTGCATAAAGGTATATACTTGTACCAAATTTCAAATTAATTAGATTATTTTTCGATTTAATAAATATTTAACATTTAATAAACATTGAACTAATGCTGATAATGAGAAAAAACTTGGCACATAAGTATGTCTTATACATGGCCACATGCGTGCTAAATCTCAATCCGATGGCATAATTTTTCTGTGTTTTATGATTTTCCGCAATGTTTGCTGAGTCATTATTGCGGGTTAATGACGTTATAAGAAACATATTTCTTGAAGAGCACAACTACAGCGGTAGACTGATTTTTGTAGAAAGTTCCAATTATCTAGCATAAATACACTGGGAACTACGATGACAACTCACACACACACATGCAGACAGACAACTTGGTGAAAACTACCTTGAAAACACTTATCTTAAACACTATCTTAAAAACACCTGAAACGGATAAATTCGTTGACATCCTGGTTTCGGATTTTTTTCAAACACAATATTTCTCCTATATACCTACCTTCGGTATAAAGGAGGAAAAGTAATAAAGTAATTTAATCTAACTTTTTCGGAATAAAAGTAATTTTATCTGAATTTTCGACAGATTCGTTTCCAGTCCTTGGTGGAGATAACCTTAAAAGCATTTTAGCGAATTTCCTTTGGAAACAAAATCGCTAATAGGATAGGCGTCATGGCGGGTGATAATTCTCGGACCACGACAAAAATACGTTTCAGAAATCCCTGATAACGAAAAAATAGGCTTTGCAAAACTTTATATACATATATACATACATACACACACACACACACACACACACACACACACACACACACACACACACACACACACACATATATATATATATATATATATATATTATATATATATATATATTATATAATATATATATAATATATATATATATAATACAAATAGAAAAATGAAAGACGCACTCGCGAATAACAAACCAAAACAAAAAACAGATGGTAAAAATTATAGTGAAAAATATATAACAAAGCAACGTTTCGTTAAAAATAACTTCATCAGGCTAGTAGAGAAGAAGAAAGTAGACTGACATATATATATATATATATATATGCTGGGAATGGAACGGATGTATTTACTATCTGAAGACGTTTGAAGCGAGTCCCAAGTAGGGAGAATGAGCGTAGCGAATCCGATGTGATAAGGAAAAGTTCTGAGGAACCCCGTACCTGGTTTTTAGTGTTGTTTATTTATTTAATGCTTGGAAACATGGGATTAGCACTGAAAACCTATGCTCTAACTTCTTCTATTAGCTGATTTCATACAAAATATTGCTTAGTTAATATTATCTAATGTTCATACTCAGGAGATAATTCCTTTTCATGTTTAATTTTTACAGACCAATACATATTTAATATTTGCTTGTAAAATATTTTGCAGGAAGCAATATTTAAGAAAAATAATTACTACAAATAAAGAGTATCATTGTTCACATTGTAATGGCATATTTTCAGGCCCAGCATTATACTATGACCATCTATCATCCAGTAGGAACATGCAAGATGGGTCCAGCTAACGACTCAACAGCTGTAGTAGACCCTAGGCTCAGGGTGTACGGTGTCGCTGGACTAAGGGTCATTGATGCGTCCATAATGCCAAAAATCATTAGTGGCAACACCAATGCTCCAACAATTATGATTGCAGAGAAAGGAGCCGATTTTATCAAAGAAGACTATTACTACTTATACAATAAATTCTATTACAAACCATAATTTTTAAAGTTGTGATAAATTAAAAGAGGCCTTTACTGTGGCTATGTTTTTACATTGAAACGTGGTGCAATTTTGAAAGATTTATCGGGACTTTTTATAGAAATCGTCATGGCGAACTGGCTTGCGGTATCCTGCCTAATGCATGTTTAAAATGTTAAAAACACCCAAAATGCAGCAAATTTCGTAAGATCCTTTGCAACTTTAAGTGAATTCGAACTCAGGGCTTAAAGACTGCCATAGCGGTCAGATACTGTAATAACTTAGCTAACAAAGCTAATATAAAATATCAATCAGCCTTATAGTCACTTGCTGGCCATCTGCCCAAAAAATCAAATGGTTCTAGAACCAGAAACTTTTCAATTGAATTCTATTTTTTTTCGTACTATAAACCAGGTGGCTTACATTTTTTCTATATTTTGAACAATGCTGAAATCGAGATAATAGAATGTAAAATAAAATGTTTTGCAGGAAGAAAACTAAGTCTTGGTATTACTTATTTTTTGTCAATTACTATCTGTACATATTTTATTTTTTACGTTAAATAACTCATTTTTTTAAAACATTTTTTTTAAATATTATTTTTTCGTTTATTGTTACTAAAGTTAAAATTTTTATTTATTTATTAATTTGATTTTAAAATTATTGCAGGCTAAAAAAACATTTAAATACCTTATTAAAATCTATATTTTATTTTTGTGTTTGCTTCTTTTTAAACCTTTTATTTTAATTTTGACTTTTATCTTCATCAGGCGTTGTGGTTCGAGAGCCACTCCTGAAATTTTTATTTTTCCACTGTTAAAATTTGTCTTTTGAACATATAAATCAGCAGATGAACAAAATTATAATGGCGCATACTTAAAACTGACTATCTCACTCAAATGTTAATTAAAAAGAGGTTCCATCTTTGGTTTTATGCAAAACTTGACTAGAAAGTTTTTTAAATGCAAACCAAAATTGTAAAAAATGGGTACGGCGTACCTCGGAACTTCATCCTCTCCACTATTATCTTGAATTAAGGGGATGACGCATTAATGAATTTTTCTGGCCCCATAGAAGTTGTAGAAGATAGAGATATAGGAACAAATTTACCTTCCCATGCTTGTAATGAAAAAAAGTCGCCAAACGCTGGTTATGTAGCAAGGTTGTCGTGTTTGCTTCTCAACTTTCTTCTGTGCTTCTCATGAATGTTACATTTGTGGTGCTTGTTATGTCATTTGTGCTTATTTAATTTTAAATTTTGGACTGCACTTAGGCACTTTAGTGAGTGATAATTTAAGCTTGTTTATAACCTTTTCAAGCTATAAACAATGGGAAAACATTGAGAAGTAAGTTTGCCTCTAAAATTTAAGACCCGCGCTGCTATAAGAATTGTAAGCATGCGCAGTTTGTACCAAGCATGTGCAGTTGGTTTTTGACGTGTGTTTCGTGTTGAATTCTTCTCTATTTTTTGGTTTCTGATGCACTTTTTTGTATGTCAAATCAACTTAGTGCGTCATCCCCTTTATTCAGGATCCTTGCTATTCTCTCACCAACCTAACCCTAATCACTCTTTCAAACACATTTACGTAAAGTATATCATTGTACCGCTTTGCTCGTCATCAAACAGAGACGAAATACGATTTATTTCCCTTGGCACCTATCCACGTACTTACCACGCTCGATTGACGCTACTCTACACAACTCCTGTCAATATCAAAGCCGTATTAAAATAAAACATATTAAACTTGAAAAAGATAATTCAAAGACAGTATACATCAAGTATTATATTCTGAGGACGTGCAAAGCGACTTCGAAGCAGTGAGGATGAACATAGCGATCCGATAAGGTCAGAAATGATTTCGAGGTACCCGTATCCAAATTTTATATCCCTTTAGCTATTTTTCATGCCTCAAAAATGCCTCAATTAACAATTTTAACCTGTTTTAAAACGTAATTTATGGTGAAAAATATTAAATAACATAATCAATGTACAGTTTAACTAATAGCAAGCTAATAATTTACTTCGATGCGGGCTTAATTACTACAGGTAGGCGGGACGCCATTATGAAACTTGATCATAACCTAGATTATTTTTAAGTAAATGTCAGTCGAATTTATTATCATATGACAGTATGATAGTAAGGTCTTGACAGTATAATGGTTAAGGTCGTGACGAGGGCTTTCTCGTCTTCCTCAAAATGTAAGCCCTTTTTTCTAAGCTTAAGAAGAAATGTTTAGTAGTAGTAAAATGTTCAGTAAATTTTCAAGCTTAGTTAAAAGTATTAAATAAATTTACAAGAAGTCAATTTTTAAAAAAATTTCTTTAGATTTAATCATTTTGTTTTTTAAGCATTATACATGTTTTGAAATTCTAAAACAAAATTTTATGGCAGACATAAACAGAATTTTCACACAGAGGCGAGAGGCCTGGAAGGCCCATATTTTGGAAAAATAGTTACTTTTGTAAATTCTCTACCAAGTACACATTTTTACATATATACCAAGTATTCATTTTCACATGTATACCAAGTATACATTTTTACATATATAACAAGAATACATTTTTACATATATACCAAGTATACATTTTTACACATATATATACCAAGTATTATTTTTACATATATACCAAGTATATATTTTTACATATATACCAAGTATACATTTTTACATACATACCAAGTATATATTTTTACTTTTCCTCATTTATACCGTAAGTGTATTGGAAAAGTATTGTAAATGCAATAAAATTTAAAAGCGGGATGTCACCTGAATTATGAGTTTCAGGTATTTAAAGAACCTACTAAGTGGTTTTCACAAAGTTGTCTGTCTGCATGTGCGTGTGTGTGTGTATAAGTGTATGTGTGTGAGTCTGTTCTCGTCGTAACTGCAAGTGCATGTGCGTGTGTGTGTGTATAAGTGTATGTGTGTGAGTGTTATCGGTAACTATGTTATCGAGCTGTTATCGTCGTAACTGCAAGTGCATGTGTGCTTGAAAGTTAAAACTTTGTACAAAAATCAGTCTATAGGTGTAGTTATGCTATTCGGGAAATAATTTTTTTATGACGTCATTAACCTGCAATAATGACTCAAAAAATGTCTCAAAATTATAAAATACGGAACAATTTTGCTATCTATTTGAGATATAGCAAGTATGTAGTAATGTATAAGAATAATATATTTGCCAAGTTTTATCTCATTATCGGCAATAGTTCAATATTTATCGAATGAGTTGTGTATGTTTTTTTAAAAATGTATAAAAGATTAGAAATTGAGCTGAAATTTAGTAATAGAGTATACCTCTACGCAATAAATATAAGCAACAAGTTTCGTTTCCATGCAACAAGTACATCCATGGTTTTTGTAAACTTAGAGCTACGACGATAGCAGACATACAACACATATAGACAGACAACTTTGCGAAAACCAATTAGGAGATCTTCAAATCACCTGAAACTCATAAATCAGGTGACATCCCGGTTTCGGATTTTTTCGCAAACACAATACTTTTCCTAAATACCAACGGAATAAAAGAGGAAAAGTCAAAAACTCTATCATATCACAAGAACGATGCAATAATTTTAGTTGAACAACGCACCTGTTTTACTGGGATGTATTTTGTCATTAACAATTATCCTATATACTTAGCGGAATTACAGTTATAAAAAAGTATTATGACTCTTGATTAAACTGTCACATGCTGAAGGCTATTCATAATAGAACTCGCACTCTTCTAAACAAGTAATTTTCTTCGGATTTTCGCTAAAACTAATTAACATTCTTTCATTTAATTTTATTACTGATCAATGCATTCCATTATTTGATAACTAAGTTTAAAATAGAAAAAAATATTCTTGTTAAAGTGCCAGTGAGGTAATTTGGGTTCATATCAGTCAAGACCTTGTTAGAGGTTTTCATTCTTATGTCGAAACGTCCGTCAAGAGAGCGTCGAGTTCCGTCAGTCTTTTTATACATATCCTTTTATTGTTATCTTTCCTCGTGTAATTTATTTACAAAACTAATAAATGTGTCATTTTGATTGTTTATTTTAATTTTATTGTAATTTTATAATTGAAATTAATTTGTCGTTTGTGAGAGGTGGCTGTTAATTAAGACACAGTCATAAAGCTATTATAACTATTCGTGATTCAAAGACCGTAGCAGCGACACCGTCGCTGATAACAAATTGATAACAAAAGGGTGATCAACATTATGATATGTATACGGGGTTCTTAATTACTTTTTCTCATTTATACCATGAGTATATAGGAAAAGTATTGTGTTTGCACAATAAGGAAAAAATCCTAAACCGGGATGAAACCAGAATTATCCGTTTCAGGCGCTGTAATTTCGGGATGAAACCGAAATTATCCGTTTACGGCGTTTTTAAGGTCTTCTGAGTGGTTTTCGCAAAGATGTCTGTGTGTGGGTGTGTTTCTGTCATCATCATTTATGCTAGAGAGTTGAAGTTTTGAACAAAAATCAGTCTACCGCTGTAGTTGTGCTGTTCGAAAATTTTTTTTATGACGTCATTAACCCACAATAATGACTCAGCAAAAATTTCGAATAATCATTAAATGCGGGAAAATGATGCAATCGGATTGAGATTTTGCACGATTGTGACTGTGTATAAGACTAACATATGTACTTAGTTTCATCTCGCTATCAGTATCAATTTAATTTTTATTAAATGACTTGTGTACGTTTTTTTAAAATTGGAAAATGGTCTAATTGAGTTGAAATTTAGTAGAAGTGTATACTAAATTAACTAATAAATAAGAACACCAAGTTTTGTTTCAATACGACAAGTATATATATGAATTTTGTTGGATCATAAAAATTAAGGAGCATTGAGCGTGGTCAGTGCCTGCATGGGTGACTGCTGGAATGAAACGGATGTATTTACTATCTCAGGACGAGCTCGTCGAGCTTCGGACGAAGCGAGTCCGAAGTAGGGAGGATGAGTGCAGCGAATCTGATGTAATGAGGAAAAGTTCCGAGGTACCCCGTACCCGATTTTTTGCATGAAAACTGTTCCCACTATTTTTTAAATATAAGTATATATTCTTAATATAATATAAATTTACAAAAGCTTAAACTAGTGTTTTTTAGGTTTATTTATACTTTTTTTATGTTTTTTTCATTGGAAAGAGCATTCTAGAGACGTGAAAGTAATTATTTATAAAGAGATATAAGCATATAAAATATAAATTTTGAAGATAATCAAAAGAAAAATTACAAGAGAATCAAAGTAACATGAAAATAATTAAGATAATGGATTACTGGTATCCTAACACTTACAGTAATATTAACATTTTAGCACGCAATTTTATATCATTAATTTATAAAAGAGGTAATCAAGTAAATACATCGCGTTTTGACTAAATTGCTATTAAACTGTATTAATGGAATGCAGGTATTTTTAGTTAACTCGGGTTTATTAAAAGTGAGTAAAATTATTTAATTTAATTCAACCCCTGACGCGACCTACAATATCTCATCTTTGGACTTTATTTTTATTCTTTTTTTTCGAGTTCAAGGATGTTTGCGTAAGACTTGCAGAGCTGCAGTGCCTCGGACCTGTTTACTTTGCGCCACTGCCACTGGATCCTGTATATGGAGTCAGTTATGAAAAAAGTAAATATAGGGTTATTTCGAGCTAATTTGATACGTTCTTCGACTCAATAATTATCGGACGAAATAAATATACTTCAGAAAAACAAAGAATACTTAATGGATTTAAATTATACGGGGATTATTACTTAAACGTCTTGTTTCTCTTTTTATAATTGATTTCTATCCCGAGTGGCCACTTTAGTAAAATGTCTTTCTTAAAACATTTTTTTTGGAACGCTGAATCCTACGAAACCGGTCTAAATTTGATACTATTAACTTAAGTTACAAATCAATCTAATGATATCCGTTTTAAGGCCTTGCGTCTTTACAGTCTGACTGAGTATTTAACATAGACATTGCCCCTGATATGTGAACTAAAATTAATGCTTCTAATAATAATAATTGGTTGCGTAGCACCGCAATTGAAAACACTTAAATAATTCGATTGTTCTGTTGTAATGCTTTTTCATCAAGTTAGAAATAAATATTTTAAAGGTTGTTTATATTTATATTATTGCTACATCAGTTATATCGCTTATATAACTCATACAACTCATATAAAGCAATTTCACCAATAAAATAAGAGTTGAGAGGTCGTTTTGATTCATACTTAGGGTTTATTTCTCGTTTGCTGTTTTATTTACAATAGCCATGGACCTGTTATCCTTATTAAGTCAAAAATAGTAAAACCACATAAGATTCTAAACTTAATTAGTATCGCAAATCGAAGGGAAAATTATATATCTAAGGACCTTGGGAAACGGCTCTCCGACTAATTTCCGATTAATTTTTTAAAATTTAAAAAAAATTTAAAATTTCCGATTAAATTTTTCCGATTTTCTTCCGATTAATTCAATATTTCTTCAAATATTGCATAAACGATATATAACAAGCTAACTAATAAAATTTTTTAACAAACTCCTTATCTTTAACTTCATTCCTTTCTCCCCTATAAGTACTGTCCCCTAAATTAAGCCGAAGTGTGATCCAAGCTAAAGTATTTTTTATCTTTGGAAATTGGAAGTTTTCAAGACAGACATGAAAGATAAAAAATATATGGCTGTAGAATCTACTCTTATAGACCACCAGTACTAAAATCTTTAGCTCTCTATGACATCAATTTTGCTTTGGCTCTAAAATGCTAGGAAGTGATGTTGGTCCCAAGACATATTGGCTTACCTGAGAATAAAATGGGTGATGAAGTAGCTAAAGGAGGAGTCAGACTTAAGACAAACACCAGCTAATAAATGGGCATGCCAAATATTTTGTTGAAAACTATACTTCGAAGGTTTAAAATCATTTTGAAAAACAAGAATGGATGTAGACAGACAAAGATGCAATTTTTTACGTTGGCCAGGAGAACATCTAGATGCCTTCTTAACCTTAGTTAGTCTACAGTCTATCCTCTGACTTTAAATAGGAGTACTAATTGTGCACTGCAGGCTTAATAGGCACCTTGCCCTTATGAAGGTCGACGAGTCCCACACGACAAAATATCTGAAGGCTTTGAGGAAAGAACAGCCAATTATTAGTTAAAAAAATTGCAGGATTTGAAAGACTTAGATTTTAAATATTTGGAAAAGCTGTGCTACACGAGGAGAAACTAGAGTCTCTTGATGATTTCGGAGTTAATAGACTACGACCACTCAAACGTGTGGTCTATTAACTTGGCTTAACTTCTGTCTACTCTAACTTCTATAGTCTTATTACAATAAAAAGTCTTCTTCATAAAAAATAGTAGGAACTATTTTTAAGGTAGTATATAGATGGCTGATCGAGATCTTTCAACACCATTCTATAAACTAATATGTGCAACCCCATATGTTTAACTCCAGATCACCCACCACCGTAAGTATATATGATATAAATCTAAAGATGAAGGTTATGAGGGCCTTTAGATTTTAATCGTGCTTATAGTGGACTTATAATGAGATTTAAAGAATTTAGCCGAGAGCATTTTCCGTAAGATTATGATTGTTGAGTCCTTTCCCCAAGATTCCATACAAGACTCAAAAAGGTTTATCGGAACTTGCTGTAATATTTTTCTCAAAACGACACTTAGAGTAAAATATTTATCTATTAATGCATGATTTTCAGTGCCTCAAATGTAATTTGATGAGAATTTAACTAATGTTGATAATGACATGAATTTTAGTGCCAAATCTGTATCCAAACGCATCATTTTTCAAAACGTTTTCAGAGTCATTATTGCTAGTTAATGACGTCAAATAAATATTATTATCTGGATAGCACAACTTCACCCATACATTGATATTTGTACAAAGTTTCAACTCTCCAGCCTAATTACACTGGGAGCTACGATGATAACAGACACACACATAAAGATAGACAACTTTCGACCAAGATTCAACCCCCGAAGAAGATATTGAGTTCGAGCCTGGGCATCAGATTGCAGATAGAGAGAGTGAGAGAGGGGAAACAATTTTACGGCCTTAGTTAACAACTTCTTAACAGGTTTAGAACACATATGCTGGCACACTAAGTATGTGTCGTTGGAAATTATAAAACAAAAAACGCCCTGACCGTGATTGGAACCCCAGCCGGAACAGGACGCTGTTTAACTGAGAGCAAGTAAAGGAAAGTGACTTAGACTATTTAGTCCATGATTTTCTTGAGCATGAAAATATAATAAATGGTTTTTTAAATAAACATAAGGACATTATTTGGAGCCTTCTTGCTCCAGAGCCGAGTTTTGTCACCCTGTTATGATAAGATCCTTGGTCTGTAAGAACCTGTTGTAGATCATACATTAGATTAACTCACAATAACTATACAATTTGTCCTGTAATAACTTTTTTCCTATTACAATAATAAATAAGTTTTTACTTATATTCTTTTAAAGGCTGATTAATTAAGGACACGGGATTTGTCCTTCCAAATTAGTCTAAGTAATTCCCATTTAAAGATCGACATTCTCTTCGGCCTTGGTTTAGTTTCAAAATAATTACTGTGACTTTATATTTTGTCAAAATCAACTCGTTTTATTAAAACGGTACATTTCATTATCTTAATAATGATATAATTAGCCTTTTCTAAGTTCTTTCACCACTAGGAGTGAGTAAATGGGGTAAATAACTAGACAATCCAGTTTACAATGAGTATTGTGTTGTGTTTGTCTCAAACTTTTACCGAAAAAAGGTAAAGAACAATTTACCCGTAAATTAGTGTGAATCATTTTTTAAAATTTATCTATACTTAACTGAAGCCGCTGTTAATCATTACATCTCAAGCATAGAATACCGTATAAAAGCCTTAGTCTGCCATCCTTTATATCTTTGTCATATAATAAGATAAGTTAAAAAACAATCTGTCTGCCATTATGCCGGGTGGAACATTCCAGTTACACCAACATTGATGACTTACAATTAAGGAGAAATCATTGTCCTAGACAGTAGCGAAGTAAGCCAAATGACCTGTAGAGGGTTTGGCCTAAAAGGCACCAAACCTACATCTCAAGGGGCCCAATAAGAAAGGTTCCATACGGCTTTCCAAGCAGAGGGTTCTACTTTTAACTAGGATAGTATTAATAATTATATCAAACAATTTAATTTAATTTATTTAATACTTAAAAAAGCAAATCAAATGCAATTATTTTATTTAATATTAATAAAAGCAAATCAAATGCAATTATTCCTTTAATATTTAATAAAAGCAAATCAAATGCAATTATTTCATTTAATATTTAATAAAAGCAAATCAAATGCAATTATTTCATTTAATATTTAATAAAAGCAAATCAAATGCAATTATTTCATTTATATTTAATAAAAGCAAATCAAATACAATTATTTCATTAATATTTAATAAAAGCAAATCAAATGCAATTATTCCTTTAATATTTAATAAAGCAATCAAATGCAATTAATTTCATTTAATATTTAAAAAAGCAAATCAATGCAATTATTCATTTAATATTTAATAAAAGCAAATCAAATGCAATTATTTCATTTAATATTTAATAAAAGCAAATCAAACAATTATTTCATTTAATATTTAATAAAGCAAATCAAATGCACAAAATATTTAATAAGAGAAAATCAAATACAATTATTCATTTAATATTTAAAAAAGCAAATCAAATGCAATTATTTCATTTAATATTTAATAAGAGAAAATCAAATACAATTATTTCATTTAATATTTAATAAAAGCAAGTCAAATCCAATTGTTTTATTTAATATTTAATGAAAGCAAATCAAATTCAATTATTTTATTTAAATAAATTAAAATAAAGTTGAGTAAATAAAATGATTAGTTAAGTCTAAAATAAAATTAAAATAAATTAAAGACAACTTAAGTTTATTAATTTAAATGTAATATTTACTTTTTATGATCCATTTCTAGGGCCCTTTTGTACTGCTACAGAGATAAAGATCAAGTATGTCAATGTCCCTTGCGGCTCTAGTGTTCCGTATGGGACTTTTAAAGGCCCTTGTTTAAAGAATAGAGACCTTAAAGGATTTAGATATTAATATAATATATTAGATATAATATACAGGGTGGTCCAGCTAAGAAGGACAAGACCTTTTTCTCGAAAACTATGATAGCTAGAAGGATGCGGTTTTCGGCGTTGGATTCAATGTAATAGTGAGCAGACGAGAAAAATCCGTTTTCGGGCGCGCTTCGCGCCTGTCATAGAGATGTTAATGCTAACTTTTTTAATTTTATAGTTAGGTATAGGGAACTTTTTTTTGTTCTTTAAAGAATAAAAAAATAAGGAAGATTAGTGAAGACCGCATCAAATCCAAAATACCGCACCAAATGTTTTTTCATATAACTTTCCTTTATTTTATAAAGTACATAATACATAATTAAATATGGCATAAAGGATTGAGTGCCACACTAGAGGATTGCAAAATCCTGTGCTGTGTGGCTAAACGATAATTAGCTGTTATCGTGGAAGTATTCCACTTACAAACGTACAAAAACAAAAAGGACAAACTGCTTAAGAAAACTACCATATGGCCAGTTTTTATATAATAATCATGTGCGTTCTGCTCTAAAATGATTAGAGAACGCTATTTTTCCGTGAGAGCACTTGTAGATATATGATGGGGCCCACTGATGGGGCTTACTTATATTAGCCCTTAACAATTACCAGATTAGAGAGGCACCCTAGGGCTCTCCGGGACTTGACTCTCTCTCTGAAACGTTCCTACCATTTAATAATGTTTGGTGAAGAGAAAGAAAGGTACAATACAAACAACTTGGCCTCCACCTATCCAATTTAGTTCAAGCAATTTTAAATTGGTGTTTTTCGCCAATGAAAATTCAACTAGAAACCAGTTATAGGGTAACGATTAATTTGCTTGTCATGCCCTTAGTTGAAGGCACACAACATTTTTTACCGTTCTCCTTTTATTTCTTCGTCCTTACTAATTGATATATGTTAGTTTGTAATGAAAAACTTCAGACAAATTAACATAGATTTAGCTGAAATAAATCATTGCTGTGACCTGGGCGTCAAAGCAAATCTAAAATTGCATTTAATCTGATTTGCCTTGAGTAAAATGTTAATGTCCTATTTCACCATTATTGACACTTTAACGAGTTTTTAAATGCAACTTAATTAACGAATTTTTTAAATTCATTTATTATGGTTCCAATTAAAAGTTAAGTAAATGGAAGTAATTTGTCATTATGTACCTCTTGATTTAACAATATTGTGTGGCTCAACACAACGAAATCAGCAGACGTTTACACTGTTTAGTGTTGTCATTAATAACGTGTCCTATCGTATAAATCTTAAGCAAGCTCTAGGCTTTTAGTCTGTTACCTTTCTATTCTTTAATTTATTTAAACTAATCTTTTAACTTACATAGACTAATTTTTACACTAAAAGGTAAAATAATTGGTTAGGTAATATTATTGGAAATGTCTAATAGATTATTTGACAAATTACGTATACATTTTACACATTAATTCTATTTCTATCTGCATCTATGTCAAATTATCAATCTAATGTCAAATTATGTAAATGATTACATCTAATTCAAAAACAAAAATTTATATTATATGGAAGAGGGGGCTAAGCCTCCCTGAGAGTTTTCCCGAGAATCGCCTATGCTAGCGATAAGTGATAAATTTTCTTTGAAAACAGTAGCTAGTAGGATGGTTGGCAAACCCAGAGCATTGAAATCCATCCAAATCCTTATAACGAAATACATCATTTGCCGAGACTTAAATTCATATATATATATATATATATATATATATATATATATATATATATATATATATATATATATAATATATATATATATATATATATATATATATATATATATATATATATATACATATACATATACATATATATTTAATATTAAATATAATTTTAACTATATTATTTTCAAATAATTAAAAACACCAATCTCTATGTTTGATGTTATAGAGATTATAGGGATACTATCAGAAGCATATACTGAGCACTATCAGAAGCATTGTGCGAATAATCTGATTTACTTTCATAACTGAAGTCAAGGGATAAACATGTAATTATTTTATATTCTTCAGCCGTACTTAGACTGGTTTCATTCTACTTAGAACTCAAAAAACATTCACAACGACACCACTCGAATTTTAGCAAATTTTTCAAAGAAAACATCTGAAAAGACCTCTTCTCTGACGATAGAGTGTTTACAAGAAGTGTCTGGAAATACATACATATATATATATATATATATATATATATATATATATATATATATATATATTATATATATATATATATATATATATATATATAATATATATGTTGAGATGAAACTTGGCACACATATTAGTATTATCCATGACTACATGCGTGCCAAATTACAATCAGATCGCATTTTTTTCGCGTTTAATATTTTTTCGAAATTTATAATTCGAGTCATTATTGTGGGTTAATGACGTTATAAAAAAATATTTCCGAATACAATTACAGCAGAAGAATGATTTTTGTACAAAGTTTCAACTCTCTAGCATAAATAGTCTAGGAGCTACGATTATAACACACAACTTTGAGAAAACCACTCAGGAGGCCTTAAAACACCTGAAAAGGATAATTCCGGTTTCAGATTTTTTTTGCAAACTCAATACTTTTCCTATATACCTACGGTATAAATGAGTAAAAGTAATCATCTTTTTACGTTTTTAAAAACGTAAATTTAAATTACGTAAATGTAAATTGGTACCTTTGCTCCCTCATAATAAGTTTAATTACACAACGATTATTTTCAATAACTATTTAAAATTTAAATAATTAAGATAAACTGAGCTTTAAATAAGTACGATTAATGCTGTGAATTTTCGATTTTGGAATAATGACTATAGTTTCGTATGAAAAATATGCGCAATTCCTTTGAAAAATTCGGATTCAATTGTTTAGCTAGTAGTAATGCTAAAGAACCAGGTTATGAATCAAGAACCCATCGTGTAAGCATGAAATGGTAGAGTGAAGAAGCACAAAATTCAAAGGAAACTTATGACGAATAATGTTACCATTAAATTAGCCCCTAAAAAGACCTAACAAGAGGTCCCTGACTTTCCCATTTTACAATCACTCCATGTGTGGAATTTAATAGCATTTATCATTATTTTCATAATCAGGTTCATTATAAACAGCATCATTACTGAAGACAACCAAATAGTTCAAATTAAGGGTATAATGTCATTAAGCAAAGAAATCTTTGGATACCTTTCTCTTAGTTATGAAATTCAAAGTCATATTTCTAAACATCACATAACCTTTAACACCTAATAGATAAATCTTACTTTTTTATTCTTTTAATTATTTCGAATTAAAATGATTGGAGGAGATGGTATAATTAAAACAATTTTTTTGAAAAAGTTTCTTGTAATAGGACTGTCATAAATATCGTATAGCACTATGTAGTTGTAACATCTCTTGGCTCTTCATGGTCAAAAACATAATATACTAGAGAGGGCATAGCCTATCACAATACATTGAGAGCCCTGAAACATATTTTTTTGGCAACATATAACTATGAATAAAACAGGTACGAGGTATCTCGGAACTCTGCCTCACTGCATCGGATTCGCAACGCTCATCCTTATCACTTCTAGCTCGCTTCACTTGTCCTCAGAATATACAAATCACCTAATGTATATTGCAGCACACCTTTGGACTCGCTAAGCTCGTCCTCAGAGATTACGAGCGTGTTTTATTCACAGCTGTTACCTATCTAGGTACTGTCCTCGCTCGATGCTCAATAACACTTGTGATCCGACAAGACCCGTAGATATATTGTACAAGCTTTATTGAAATAACCTAGTCATACATTTTCATTTCATAAGGGATAAAATTGTGCCAAATCATCTCAAATTAATTAAATAACTTTATGTTTTCAATGATTTTTTAACAAAAGTATGGAAGTCATTCCTATGATTCCTATATCATTTATCTAATGTGCTTAAGTATGAAACTTAGCACATTATCTGTTCTCACATATACGTGCGTGCCAAATATCACATCTATTCTATTTTTTACGCGTTTTATTAATTTTTGAACATTCTGCTAAGTCATTAATGACAGTTATTGACGTAATAAAAATATTTTAGAAAATAGCATAACTAGATCCAAAGATTGATTTTGTGCCAAGTTTCCACACTGCAGCATAAAAGCAACACACACATGCAGACGGAAAACTTAATAAAACTAATAAGTAGGCCTTAAAAAATAGAGATATATACTAGAAGGGGCATAGCTTATCTAAATACATTGAGAGGCCTGAAATATATTTTAGGGGCTCTCATTGAAACCTCAATCAAGAGTGAGTTAAGGTTATAATTAATACATTTATTTCGGTTTTCCACACATTGTTTGTGTTTTGATTTGTATTTTTAACAAAATTACTGTATAAGCTACTGTAATTTTGTACTCATTATTTGATTATATTTATTAGCGAAGGTGGTCAGGTTATTTTTTAGAGGTTTCAGAATTTAACCTATAGGGCCCCCTCTAGTAATAATATATCTATGCCTTAAAAATAGATACACCTGAAACGGATAATTTAGTTGAAATCTCGGTTTGGGATTGAAAGTGCAAACCTGTACTCTCTCTACATACGAGTACCTACGGTTTAAAGTAAAAATCACTACATTTAATGGTCAAATTGACTTTTCCTCATTTATGCAGTAGGTGTATAGGAAAAGTATTGTGTTAAAGTAGGTGTAAAGGTAAAAATCTAAAATCTGGATTTTATTTAAATTATTGGTTTTAGTTGTATGAAAGACCTCCGGAATAAATTTTGCCATGTTTTCAGTCTTGTTTGTTTATGTATGCTAGAGAGTGGCAACCTTATACAAAAATTAAATTTTAAGTCTAGTTGCTCTATCTGGCGAAAATATTTGTATGGCAATAACTGTCAATTATGACTTAGCACATATTTCAAAAATTGATAAATCGCAGAAAAATGTTTCGATCGATTAGAAATTTTCTTCGCATGTAGTCCTACAGAAAACTAAAGCTCTTAAATTGCCAATACACACCATTATTTACACTGTTTATTACTCAGTTAGTGAGTTCCTTTAAAGTTTTTAGCGCATTTCTATTAAAAAATACAGAAAAAAATTAGTTATGAGTGGTGCTTGATAATTGAGTAGCTGCTCAATTAGCAAGTCTCTCTCATAAGAGTCTCTCTCAAAGCATAAACCGGAACTTCAAGCAAGAAATGGATTCTTAAGCACGGATACACGCGTTCCAAAGTAATTTCGCCCGACATTTGGCGCGGCGGTCCGCACCGCTCCGGAATTATTTTTTAGTTATAAACCTATATTATGTAAGAAAACGACAAAAACGTATTGTCCTTTACAGTAATCGAATCCAGGTATTTTAAATTTTCCGGTATTTGCCTACAGTTTTTTCGACTTTTTGGTCACTATCAATAGTTGCAATTTTTTACAGAAAATTCGCTAATGAGCATACTTATTTTCATTTCAATGCGGCGAGTATATCTACGGTATTTGTTAATGTATATCTACGGACCATAAATGTTAAGCATGTTAAGATGGGTGACTTGGGAATAAACTGATGTTTTTACTGTCTTCGAGGATGAGCGTAGCGAATCCGAAGTGGTTAGTATAAGCGTCGCGAATCCAATACAGTAAAAATGTTTCTTAAAAATAAAATTTTGTGTTCAGTATAAATTTAAGTTAAACCAGAAAGTCGAAGAAAGTACACGTTTCCAACAATTCATTTTTGGCTTGATTTTTTTTCTAGTTCTTATGCTGTATAACAATACAGCACTTAAGATCAGTAAAACTAAATATCAGTAAACTTAAAATTTGTAAAACTCCGACTTGTAAGTCATCGATGCTATATTTTTCATAGGAAATAGGCTTAAGCATAAACTAACCGAAGATGTGTTGCAGTATAAATTTAACGACTTGTATTTTGACGAGCGAAGCGAGTCCAAAGCTGGGAGGATGAGCGTAGCGAATCCGATGAGATTCGCTAGGCCCGCGTTTTAAGGTAAAAGAACCACTAGTTGTATATAGTTACCAAGATCTCCTTTTGACAGCCCATAACCTTATAGATTACAAACAAGGTTAACAGTTTAAGGTAAAAGGAGCCAGCATTGGCATAGTTACCAAGGCCATTTTGAACTTGCCCTCTGCCCTTAACCTTTTACAATAATGATCGAAAAGATGTTTTGACTCATACAATAGTGTGCGAATATACTTTAAAACATTTCTTAATAATATTTTATCAAAATTATCTGGGACATGCAGGTTTTTATAGAAAAAAATACCTATTTCCTAACTATTTATATTTTTTAAAGTCCCAAGTCTACGTGAGTTCGACGACGTACACTTTAGGAATTAAAATACTTAGCGCTTAATAATGTAGCGCTTATTTAAGTCGCGCTTATTCATTAGTGGATTATTTAAATGAAGAAGTTTTATAAATAAACATAACTCATTTAACCAATATCATGTCTTAAAGCAATATTTACATTATTTATATTTGTTTATTTTTATTTGAAGAACCGTCTGGTAAGTACGGTGGGTAGTGTAGTGGGGACGCATTGCGACACTATGGGTACAGGGTACAAACAAGTGGGTACATCCAATCCTAGTACCTTATTCGTCCTCGTCTCCCTCAGTATTAATCGTCGCTTTATAATGTTAACGTTCAATTTCGTATTGTGTCTGATCAATTAGTTTCGTTGACAGCCGAAACAGGTAATTAATTTATTTAAAAAAATAAAGAAATTATAATTTTACTAAGTTAAACAAATATTTATTACGAAGTATTCAGAAATATTTTTTTTTAATTTTTGTTTTTTCCAACGCTCAATTAAACATTTAATATTATCAACTATAAATTTTTTCCACACAAAGAAAGAGAGGTTGACAGCTAATTCAGGTAATTATTCTTAGATATACATATATAGAAGGAGCACTACTGATAACACGAAAGCGGTTCACTGGTGCAACTAAGTAAGCTGCCACCCTAACAATATACAATTTTTCTAAAAAAAAGTTGGCAATACTCCGGTTGCTGAATTATTATGTCTATATTAAATAATGATTGATTTTCATAAAATACTAATTAAATATCGGTGCATTACAATATTTTAAGCATTTTTAAATTGTAGTTTAACGTATTTATTAAAATTATATACAAATAGTAGTGCTCGTCAACTAAATGTAGATTCTTGTATTTCGCCACCCTTTGCCATCTAAGACCAGTTATTAAATACTCTGCAGGTGTTTTAGTTATAATATTTGTTCTTTACGATCTTCTTCATTAATAGATATTTATGACAAATATTTAAAATTAATGTTTTTTGTCAGGTTGGCAGCATTACTTAGTTCACACAGTCACCGGCCTTGTGTTATCAGTGGAATTACATTGTTTACGCTCTTGCTCCTTCTATATATAGTATTATTCTAATAATTATTATAACTAAATTTTTACAAAAACATCAATAAAAAATTATAAACAAAAAATTTTTGTCATTAATTTGTTTAAAATATATTGATTATATTTTAATTATATATAATATATATAAATATAATTATATTAATTAAATATATAAATTTAAATTATTAAATATTTATAACATTTTTTTAAATTTAACGTATTAATATGAAAGAATGATTTTATTGAGCATTAGTAAAATAATTAAAAATGTTCGAATAAAAAAAATGACATATATATGTACTTTGTAGTTTCAGAAAAATATAATTAAATAAGAAGAAAAACTAAGTAATTGTTTTGTAAAACAGCTAGATATACTTTTTTCAATATTTAGTTTGCTTTTTTTTATTATACTTTATTTTTGTTACTTTTCGAAATATTATCTTCAATTTATACTATAACTATACAACTTTATCATGTTTTATATATATTAAATTAAAATTTATTTATGGAGTAAATAGTGTAGCTATGTAGCTATTTTGGAAAACAGCAAGATGCACTTTTATCAATATTTAGTTCGCTTAATTTTATTGTACTTTGCTTTATTTACTTCTCATAATACTGTCCTCAATTTAAGTCTAACTATACAACTTTTTCATGTTTTGTATATTTTACAGAAACGTTAAGTTCATAATTAATTTATAAAAGAACATTTATACGCTATTTTTTTTAACATTATATTAAAAAAATATGCCTATGATTTAAAAGCATAAAGATTTATACTGTAGGTGGCATTGCCTATCTCAAATACATTGAAAGGCCTGAAAACATCTTTTAGGGGCTCTCAGTAAGCTGCTCAGGGTAAGGGCTCTCTGTGTAACCGCATTGAAACCTCCTTCAAGATGTGAGTTAATGTTAAAATAAATCGATTGATGTCGGCTTCCCACACATTGTTTGTGTTTTGATTTGTATCTTTAACGTTCTGCTATATAATTTATTGTAATTTTGTACTCATTATTTGATTATATTTATAAGCGAAGGTGGTCAAGTTACTTTTTCGATGTTTCACAATTTAACCTATAGGGCTCCTCAAGTAATATATCTATATGTTTAAAAGTAATAAAACGCCGGCGCGGGAAAATGTAAACCTACTAGATAAGTTTTGGAATTTTTTTATTAATTCACGATGATGATTCTTCGTCGTATTTATTACTTTATTAAATGTTATATGTCCAATAAATTAAAAATATTTTTTTAAATATTTTCGTATGTATACTTTTTTTTTATTTTTTATATTTGTTTTTAGTTTATATGCCTTCTTCACATTTACATAAAGGAATGTAAATGCAATGAAAGTCAAGAAAATATTTTATACTCAGAAGGGACCACCATGGTGTGACATTTGTACACATCATGATTTTTTTTTTATTTAACGTTATTCCTAGGTTAGCATACTTACTATTAACAACAAACAAACAAAAATAATCAATTTGTTTCAATAGAAATTCGGAAAAACCAGCAGTTTATTTAAAAGTAACGAAGCAATAAAAAAAAGCAGCCAACATTATTTTGAACCCCTAAAACCCTTAAAACAAAAATAAATAAATTTAACATTGTAAGTATACAGACCAATTGAACTAAAAAGATTTAGTAAGTATACAGATTTAGTAATCATACAGATCTAGTAAGTATATAGATCTAGTAAGTATACCGATCTAGTAAGTACATAGATCTAATAAGTATATAGATCTAGTAAGTATACCGATCTAGTAAGTACACAGATCTAGTAAGCATACAGATCTGGTACGTATACATATTTAGTAAGCATACAGATCAAGTAAGTATACAGATTTAGTAAGCATACAGATCTAGTAAGCATACAGATTAAGTAAGTATACAGATCTAGTAAGTATATAGACCTAGTAAGCATACAGATCTGGAACGTATACAAATTTAGTAAGCATACAGATCAAGTAAGTATACAGATCTGGAATGTATATCATAGACATATTTTTCCAGCGTTTAACATAAAAATATCCTTAATGTAAATACAAGGAAAACTTCCTAAACCTTAACTTTATCTTAAACCTCGCTTGCCTTAACAAACCCATAACCTCACACATACTAATTTTTATTAAAATACACTTTAACAATTGTGACCAGTAGGCTACAAAAGTGGCCATAATTTGGCTAAATAAAGAACAACATCAATGACAAACATATTGTTTATTGATTGAGTTAAATGATGTTGGAATCCTTTCAACAATTTTTATTTTTTTTACATTTTTCTGTTATTTTTATCTATTTTTAAAAGAAAAAATCGAGTATGGGGTACCTCTGAATTTTTTCTCGTCATATCAGATTTGCTGTACTCATTTTAAAAAAATCGGGTTTCAGTACAAACACAATACTTTTACTATAAAAAATGAGAAGAGAAAAACGTATTTAAATCTTTTGAAAACAGAATAACGTAGAACAACCATGAAATGGTTAAAACAATAAAAAAACAACTGTAAATAATAAAGTAATAAAAAATTATGTGAACATTGTAAAAGCAGCTTCGAAAATTGTAAAAAAATTTCAAAAAATCAATCTCAACTGAAATGAAAGTAACAATTATTGCCTGTAAAGAGTTAAAACAACAATTATTACCTGTGAAAAATTGAAACAATTATTACCTGTGGAAAATTGAAATAACAATTATTACCTGAGAGAAATTGAAATGACAATTATTACCTGTGAGAAATTGAAATAACAATTATTATCTGTGAAAGTTTGAATCGACAATTATTCCCTGAAAAGTAAAAACAACATATATTACTTGTGAAAATTTGAAACAGCAATTATTACCTGTGAAAAGTTAAAACAACATATATTTCCTGTAAAAAATGAAATAACAATTATTACCTGTAAAAAATTTAAACAACAATTATTGGCTGTGAAAAATTGAAACAACAATAAACACTGCAATGTAGAAATCGTTAAAACGAACCATGTAAATTTCACTAGTTTCGACCATATTTTATGAACGTACTTAAAGATAATAAACGATAGAATCTATGACGACCATTTCCAAAGAAAAATGCGTGCTCCTGGCCGTTCTTTCATTTCTCTCGATCCTGAGCTTTTTATATTAATTTTTCTTAGACACTCTGTCAATGTTTTATATGTCTTATATTTGCAATGTCTGTCATTTCTTTGATGGACTTTAGAATGCAGTCGCACGTCCTGTCTAGCTTAAGACAAGACGTGCGTGAGTCTGTACCAGATGCAGTAATACTATGGAAGGCACATTAAGTAAATAGATAGCACAATAGATAAAGTAAATGTAAGTAATGACTGCTCTAATTTTATAGGACAAATCCCATTATTTATGTATTTGTTCTATTCTTACATAGTGAACTTATTTCTTTTACTTATTTGTTTTACTTATATTTATCTTTTTTTATTTTTTTTACTTCACTCTTAATTAATTCTTCTCACATTTTACTCCTAATTATTGCACTTCCATATTATTTGTTCTGTAACTATACCTGTATTTACTGTTTATGCTTTTAACTTAGCCAAAGAAGATAAAAGTATTTATTATCTTCTTTGAATTCACATGTCTATATTTATATGGCTATAAATTATAATTTGTTTAAGCTTAATTTTGTTGTTTAAGTACAAAATTGTTAACTACTGTTAACATTATTTATTATCATTTATTTATAAAAATATTATTTTTATCAATACATATATTTTTTAATTCAATATTTTATTTATATTTCAAATTGCTGGGCACCATTTTCCTTGTTGCCCTATAAGCATTCTTTATTTATCTTATATCATTCTTTTTCAATTATTTTTATAGTTTAATGTAATAAATGTTAATCTATTTAAGAAAATTAATTTAGATCAGTCAAACGGGTGAATCAATTCAGTCTAATAATACCAGTTGGCATTGCCGAAGGCATTATTAGGCAATCGTACTCATATTTGACTCATACTTTAAACTGTGAAATGTTAAACGGTATTTCGTAAAACCTTTAAAAGAAAGAATTCAAATAACGGAAACCCAGTTTAAAATGTGAATTACTTGGTTCCTCTTAATTTATCTCTTACATTTTTAACCTTAACCCTTTATTTAACCTAACTAGGGTTTAATATAATTAGCATCCCTAGTGCTAATCAATATCCACCTTAAATCTCTCTCTAATAGAGTTAAAAACCTCTGTTTTTATCTTTAACCCTCTCCCTCAAAAAATGTATAACGCGATCTCTGCTTTTCAAATTTAGTAACAGAGTCCCCCCCCCCCCCCCAAAAAAAAAAACAAATTATGCAACATTGTACATAAATCGGTGTCTTCAAATTTAGTAATATTTTACTTAAATAATAATATTATTATATTATTTATATATTTATTTAGTAAAACTTGTATAGCTCTATTAACGTCTTGCCCTTCAATTCTACGTCTGGGCATCCCTGGAAAAGGCAAATTGAGAAACAATTTTTTGAATTAGTGTCTTTACGCAACTTTTTGTCTAAAAACGACACACAGGTTTGAATAAAATGTGGTGCATCAACGTGTTTGACAGAGTTTGATGAAAATTTATGTATAGGTATAATTCGGAACGGTCTATTTGCCTTAAAGAGACAAATATAATTATTTATTTTGGTGTATCAGAGTGATTCAACAACAACTGGACAACAAAATTGACCTAAAAGAGACACATATTAGGATTTATCTTAGTGTATAATTGTAATCTAACAACAACTTTTGACTGATATGATAGATTTGTGTATAAATTAAGGGTATACTTGTGTTAACCCAACATCTATTGGTATGTTAATATTAAATTAGATAAATTATCAATTAATGCTTAGTCATTTATTTATAAAAAAATATAAGGGCTTTTGTTCTTTTACAAAGGGACTTATAATTATTTAGCTAAATTGTATTTAACGATTTTATAACAAACTAAGTAACAATTGTCCTCGTCATCTATTCAGTAACTGTTTGTGATTGAAAATTAAGGTTGATAAATCATATTCTTTTACATGGTATTTTGCAACTTATTTAGAAGAATTCCATCAGGACAGCTCCTCGATCAGCTTACCTGGCAGGACTTCTTCGCTGGCTGCTCAGCTAGCCGTGGCTCATAAAGAATGACATTATACACAACCAATGACACTATTAAACTAATTAGACAAAAAAACATACAGAATAATTTTTAACTCACTAATTACAGTAACAAAACATTAACGTAGAAATGTTTGCTATCAAAACCTAAGTAATTACAAAAACAAAAAATTAACGCAGAAATGTTTGTTATCAAAACCTCACTAATTACAAAAACATTAAGGCAAAAATGTTTGCTATCAAAACCTAACTAATTACACAAACAAAACATAAACGTAGAAATGTTTATGTTATCAAAACCTCTCTTATTATAAAAACAAAACATGAACGAAGAAATGTTTGTTATCAATAAATCAATAATTACAAAAACAAAACATTATTGTCAATAAAAAATGTCAATAGTCAATAAAGCTCTCTAGAATGATTTAATAGTCGATAAATGTGAAAATTATTGTCACTTACTACTTATTAGAGACGTAATATACGGACAAGAAGACCGAGGCGCAGCCGCTGAATACAAATTAACTCATAGAAACAATAGCTGGCATGATAATGGTTATATAAATGCCTTTCAAAAGCACCTTACCTACAGCTTTCTATAAATACTTGATTTCGAGTCATTATTGGTTCAATATTTTGTAATTAGAAATAAAATATGCCTGTGCAAAATATAATTGAGCGGGTTAGGTCTGACGTCACAAGGAGGTTTCTTTTTAAGTCCCGTGTCTAAAGGATGTGATCTTAAAACGAGGAAAATTAGTTTTTTTGGAGATATTATTACAAGAGAGTCCCTGTAAGTTAAATTTTATGACATAGAAAAAGTAACCTAAATACCTTCGCTTATAAATATAATCAAATAAGTCATCGAAACGTTAAAATTCAAACCAAAACACAAATAATGTGGCGGAAACCGAAAACAATAGATTTATGATAACCTTAATTTACTCTCGGAGGAGGTTTCAAAAATTGAAAAGTGAAATATAGTGCACGTGTTCATAGTGCATACAGAGATAAGGCTAGAGCATTATAACACCTAATGGTTATAAGATCACTTAGGTTAAGAAAACTTTAGGTAAATTATTTTTACATTACAAAAAAAATATTTGAAGGAAAAAAATACTTATCACTTGCAAAATTTTAAAAATTGAGTAGTACACTAAAGAGTTTAATTAGCCGCTTGTTTTAAGTAATTTTAACAAACCTAGTATTTCAAGAATCACTTAAACCTCTATGGGACGTGACAAAATATATGTTTTACACAATTTATAAACATTTTATACTAAAAAGTAAAAGGCAACATATTAAAAACAATAATTTCGTATACCGTATATAGTTTGTTTGTGCGTCCATAGGAAAATTTAAGCCAACTCCCTGGTGCGAAAATGTGAACTCAACATTCGATAGCAAACAGAAATCGCATTTGAATCACGACTTGGTTTATATATTTCTTTACCTACCACACATATTAATTTAATTAAATTAAAACAAGATACAAATTTCCATTATCATTTATTATCACTAAAGAGGATTGTTTTTTAAAGTTATAATTTTCTTTCAAGTTTTTAAAAAATCTATTTTTTAATCATTCTTACCTACCTCTGAAAAATAGCATAAACTACAGACAGTGAAACGTTTTTTTGTGAACCTTGTTAATATAATTTCCGCTGATAAGAAAAAAAACTTCACATCCTAGTAGCATAATATAATATTTTATTAGCCGGGTAATTTTCTTTAAAATGGGTCCGTAAATGACGAACAAAAAATCTATTATCATTTTTAAATAAGATTAAAAAGTCGATGTTAAATTTTCGATTTATGACCATATTTTAATTCAAATCAAATTTTAATTCATCCCGTTTTAAAATGATAACCATAGGACTTAGATTATATAAAATAACTAACCCTTATATTTGGTTATACATTTGTATTTACATTATTTTTGTTCGCAGTAGTTCACAGAGCTTCTATATAGCTATAATAACACGTTATATAGATATCTTACAATTAAATGATCTGACCTAATGGTTAGGTATGGTACAAAATGTTCCAGATGGAATGTAAAGGCATGTATAAATGATCTAATGGTTAGGTATGGTACAAAATGTTCCAGATGGAATGTAAAGGCATGTATAATGATCTAATGGTTAGGTATGGTACAAATTATTCTAGGTGGAATGTTACGGAAGGTATAAATGATCTGACCTAATGGTTAGGTATGGTACAAATTATTCCAGGTGGAATGTTAAGGCAGGTATAAATGATCTAATGGTTAGGTATGGTACAAATTATTCTAGGTGGAATGTAAAGGAAGGTATAAATGATCTGACCTAATGTTGGGTATGGTACAAATTATTCCAGGTGGAAATGTAAAGGAGTATAAATGATCTGACCTAATGGTTGGGTATGGTACAAATTATTCCAGGTGGAATGTAAAGGAAGGTATAAATGATCTGACTTAATGGTTAGGTATGGTACACAATGTTCCAGGTGGAATGTAAAGGCAGGTATAAATGATCTAATGGTTAGGTATGGTACAAAATGTTCCAGGTGGAATGTAAAGGCAGGTATAAATGTCTTATGAAATTTGAATTTAAAATTGTTGATCCCTCAAAATCTAAGATGTAGGGAAGATATCCCGAAGTTATTATAATCAAGAGTTTAAGGTTTAATATAATCTTGTCCTCATCTTTTATACTTAATTATGTATATTAAGAAACTGTCGTAAAGATGTTAATTGGATTTTTTATCCCAATTTCGCCTTCCTATCTCCTTTAATAGAAGGGAAGTATTGTAATAATACTTAAATGTGACATTTATTATTAAATTATTATTATTAAATTAAATTATTATTAAATTACATTATTAAATGTGACAAATCATCACATGTGTCACATTTCAAGTGACATGAGTCACTTGACTTCTTCTGGAAAATCATAAAAATTAGATTGACCCGCACTGCAAATTATTAATAATATAATAAATAAAAAAATAATTAAATAATAATAAATTATTATAAAAAAAAAATAATTACAATTATAATTAATTATAATTTAAATTAATAATTATAATTATTATAAAATAATAAATAATAAAGCAATAATAATAATAATAATAATAACTATAATAACAATAAAACTAACAACAAACAATTAATAACTATAATTAATAATAATTATTAATTATTAATAATTATAATAATTATTTTTATAATTATTTATTAATTATTTTTTAATTAATTTATTCAATTATTTATTAAACTTATTTTTTAATTTATTAATTTAATAAAGTAATTTAATAATTTTATTAATTAATAAATAAAATTTATTAATTTATTTATTTATCCTGCACTTTCATAAAAAAAATAATTTAAAAAAAATGCTAGATTAGAAAGATTATATACATGGGTTTAGAAAAATAAACTCCCTTTGCTTGCTAGATTGTTATAAGTATGTAATTAACTTTGTACACACGTGTTTATATACATATTGTTTTTATTTTATTTTATTATTTTTTATTTATTTGAAATTAACGGATCACACGATCCGTTAATGTACATGTGTATAGAATTTTTTGAAGATTTGTGTTTTTTTTTCATTTATGCGGAGTCATTATTGTGGGTTAATGACGTCACAAAATTGTAATAATACGTCACACATATTTCATAATCTATAGGGTTCAGGACATTAACAAGATCAAAAAATATGCTGAAATAATAATGCTGAAAACTTATTTTCCTAATAGCACAACTACGCCTATATTTATGCTCTCTAGCATAAATACACTATAAGCTACGATGATAACACACACATACAGACAGACAGCTTTGTGAAAACCAATCAGAAGGTTATAAATTATCTAAAACGGAGAGTTCTGGTGACATACCGGCTTCGGATTATTTGCTAACACAAAACTTTTTCTATATACCTACGGTATAAGAGATGAAATGTAATAATAGTTATTTATGCCATAAGGCTGAGAAGGCTGAGAATGTCTTTATGTCTTGGCAATTTTTCCCGACTCGCTTCGCTCGTCGGTAAATCTAATTGCCGTGACATAAAGACATTCTCAGCCGGATGGCATACACTATTTTTTTTTGAGGTAGCACTTATTAAATAAACTGCGCTATATACTTAATTGAAAAAAAAACAAACGTCCAAATAACTCCATATTATCGTCATTATTGAATTCATCCATAGCTTCACACTTTTACTCAATAATGTAGAAGCTTTACTAATAAACACACAAAAATTAACAATTAGAACAACTTTTAAAAACGAAAAAAAATTAGACTACGAACAAAAACAGAAACAAAATGAACGTTTTTAAAGAAACCTCATGAAGCTTTTACACAGATTGTTTTTTGAACACGCTACATTACAGTAATGGCGGCAATATATGAGTTACTTTTACGTCCTAGGAGTTTTTTTTTACATTCATTATTGTCCTCGGAGGTGAAAAGTACTAAATAACCTCCTATAACAATATTGATTGACTTCTCATCCTAAAAACGGTCCAATAAAGTGCTCAATTACGTACTACCTCAAAAACAATGTTTTTTTCGAACAGAGTTCTTTAAAATATGATTTTAATTAATATTTAATTAAAAATATATCATAATTAAAAATATGTCATTTTTTGTTTGCAAACAAAAAATGACTTTTTTACCAAATAAATTAATGGAATAACATAAAAATATTATTAAAAGTCACTGGTTGATGAAGAAAACATATTCGTGTTGTTAATGAAGTCCGGAATCAGCTGATTAGCGGAATGCAATAAAATACAAGTTTTTATAGTAAACTAAAACAAAGCTAATGATAAAAAAACAAGGGGATTAGTATAAAAATAAATAACATTTCTGTACTTAATTAAATATACTCGTTGTAAGATTGTCACAACACAGTGTCGCAACCAGTCTCTTATCTCTTAGTCAATTTCTGCTCGTTTTCAAAATTGTCTGTTTTTTTATTATATACCATTTAAGATATTTAATTAAAACGTAATAAAAATATTGAAGCAATTACTAGATTGCATGGAAAATATTAATTGCAATACATTGTTTCACATGCATTGCCTTTGATTTGATTCATTAGATGAGAAGTGTTATCGTTATTTCTTTGAGAATATTTAATTGTGAAATATTTAGAACTATATTTGGGAGAAATAAGAGAAACAACGGTGCTGATTTTATAAGAAGATATGGCAAGTTTTGGGAAACGGTAATTTGAACATTTTTACACAACAAAAAATGTGATTAAAAATATGCGATTAAATCGTCCGATGATTTAAGATGAGTAAATTAATATTGATAATCCTGGCCTCCTCCTCATATACGATACTATCATAAGATATTTTTCTGTTGAGGGGGGGGGGCGTGCAACCCCTTGTTTTATATGAAAATAATACGGTGATTAGTCTTAATAATATTAAAATAAGATAAAAAAACGAAATGTTTTGCGAAAACGGTGCATGTTAAGAAAAGTAAAGAGCCATAACAGGGCTACTGTTATGGTAAATTAAAAAAAAAACACGGTAATTAAAAAACATTAGATTTATTTAAATTCCATGTCATTTTAAGACAAAATATGATGTGTTGCAGTTAAATCATTGTTTGAAAAAAATCCTTAAATCTCACTTTTCATTGATGAAAATTAGTTCTTTTAACACCCCTTATGTAGCGGCTAAAAGGTAGAAGTTTCCCAACCAATGGAAATTTGCAAACCACTTTGAACATTTTGAAATCAACCAAAGACAATTTTATCTTCCATAGTTTTTGCATCCCCCCTTCAATGCAGCTTAGCCTAACTATTTTAATTGCATTAGCTTACAAATTAAGCTAATAAGCTGAGTAAATAAACAAATTGAGTAAAGGATACGTCAAAACTTTGCCTGTCCACATCGGTTCGCCATCTACGCTCTTAGTGACCATTCTGATTTATTTCAGAGAGAGAAATAACTGGCTTATTTGTGACTTTTATGTTCACCTCTGCCTGCTATGCAGGGTAAGAATGTTTCCAGAAGTTCATCGGACGTCAGTTATATTCTGTTATGTTTTGTAGAAAGGCATTACATTTTTGTTGTTTCAAACTATAATTTATTGTATTATGATTTCTAAAACATCTAAAAATGTTCCGCGGGTACTTGAAACGGTGCATTTTCGTTGTCTCCAAAGTTCACTGTCTCCAAAGTTCGTTAGTTCCAAAACAAAAATCCCATTGCCTCCAAAGTTCACAGTCCCCAAGGTTCGTTCTCTCCAAAATTCGTTAGACACAATTATTTTAATATATTTTTTGGAACTTACGAATATGTATGACATTAAACATTCATTACTACGTTAACAATAATGTTTTGGATCTAATGAATTTTGGAGGCAACGGATTGATTCGATAGATCCAAAGCCTTTGCCTAGTCTTCCCGTTAGTTCCAAAAAGAGTAGAACGACCTAACAATGGTTTAGTCACCCACGTGACTTTTTGCTCTATATGTTCGTTGCTTCCAAAGACCGTTGTCACCAAAGTTCATTAGTTCCAAAATATTTTTTGTATTATTTTGGATCTAGTAAACTTTTATGTCATTAAACTATGCTTCTAGATTAAAAGTTTGAATGCAAAATCTTTTGTCACATTATTTCGTTATCTCCAATTGGAACTTATGAACTTTTCTGACTCGTTGGAACTAGTGATCTTTGGAGACAACGAGTTTTGGAGGCAACGTATATAGGATCCCTTGAAACCTCCTCTGCACCTCCTCCTTGGTTACCACTGCAGGGTATACAGATCATTTTTTGAGATGTGAACTCGATTTCGACTGCCATAAAACTAATACTTCCATTTTGTCAATATTATTAAGACTTCTATAGTGTTAAAACTTTCATACTGTTAACACTTCTTTAGTTTTAAATCTTCTATCTATAGTATTCACACTTTCATAGAGTTATCACTTCTATAAAGTTAAAACTTTCATAGTGTTAACACTTCCATACTTTTCAATCTTCTATAGTATTCACTCTTCCATAGAGTTATCACATCTATAGAGTTAAAACGTCCATAGTGTTAGCACTTCCATAGAGTTAACACTTCTATAGAGTTGAAATTTTCATATTGTTAACACTTCCATATTTTAATACTTTTATATTTTCTATCAAAATTTTTAAACAGTTTTTATTATTTATTAAAGTCATAAAAGTGTATGCCATGGCTGAATGGTCCTAGTTGACCAATGCCAAAAACAACACTTCCATAGGGTTAAATCTTTCAAAGTGTTAAAAATTCGATAGAGTAATAGAGTAAAGTCTTCCAAAAAGTTAACACATGATGACTTTCATGTATGAAGTTTTGTATTATACAGGTGTCTGCGTGAATTCTTTCGACAAGCTACATAAGATCATCCAAGATACTATGTATATGTATATGTACTTCCATATCCCATCATTAATCTTACTTCGAGAAATTAAAAAAAATAAGTTTTTTTATCATGTAAAAATTATTACCGTAAAACCATAAAACTAAGTGGTTCTGTTATTGTAAGACACTAAGTAGATGACTAAACTAAAAAAAATGGGGTTCAATTCTATAGCCCATAAAAAAAAGAATACTCTAAATATTTATTCCTATCTAAATTATTTAAAAGCATAAAATATCGTTACTTCTAAAATACTTTACTTTTGCCTTTCTCCTTTTAAAAATTAAGAATTGCATAAAACCTTATCTATACCTGATAATTGAATGTTGCAAGAGTTAATTCTACATACAAGCCCTTGTATAGACACTCTGAAACTCTCCACTATCGCCAAAAGCTGAAACCTATCTGACACTAGTATACATTAAGTTAAAAGCACCTTTGACTTGAAAATAACAAAAAGTAAAATCAATAACTCAAAGCTTCAGTAAATAAAATACAAAGCAAGAAAAACCAGTACTTACAGAGACCTACGTTAAGCAGACTATCTGCTTAACTTAGTTCTCTGTAAGTGCTGGTTTTTTCTTGCTTTGTATTTTATTTACTATTTGCTTAACTTAGTTCTCTGTAAGTGCTGGTTTTTTCTTGCTTTGTATTTCATTTACTACCTGCTAAACGTAGTTCTCTGTAAGTGCTGGTTTTTTCTTGCTTTGTATTTTATTTACTATCTGCTTAACGTAGTTCTCTGTAAGTGCTGGTTTTTTCTTGCTTTGTATTTATTTACTATCTGCTTAACGTAGTTCCTGTAAGTGCTGGTTTTTTCTTGCTTTGTTATTTACTACTATCTGCTTAACGTAGTTCTCTGTAAGTGCTGGTTTTTTCTTGCTTTGTATTTTACTTACTATCTGCTTAACGTAGTTCTCTGTAAGTGCTGGTTTTTTCTTGCTTTGTATTTTACTTACTATCTGCTTAACGTAGTTCTCTGTAAGTGCTGGTTTTTTCTTGCTTTGTATTTTATTTACTATCTGCTTAACGTAGTTCTCTGTAAGTGCTGGTTTTTTTTCTTGCTTTGTATTTTTACTTACTATCTGCTTAACGTAGTTCTTTGTAAGTGCTGGTTTTTTCTTGCTTTGTATTTTACTTACTATCTGCTTAACGTAGTCTCTGTAAGTGCTGCTGGTTTTCTTGCTTGTATTTTATTTACTATCTGCTTAACGTAGTTCTCTGTAAGTGCTGGTTTTTCTTGCTTTTATTAATTTACTATTTGCTTAACTTAGTTCTCTGTAAGTGCTTTTTTCTGCTTTTTTTATTTTATACTATCTGCTTAACGTAGTTCTCTGTAAGTGCTGGTTTTTTCTTGCTTTGTATTTTATTTACTATCTGCTTAAATTAGGTTCTCTGTACTGGATAAGCTTTCTCTGTAAGTGCTGGTTTTTTCTTGCTTGTATTTTACTTACTATCTGCTTAACTTAGTTCTCCATAAGTGCTGTTTTTTCTTGCTTTTATTTTTACTTACTATCTGCTTAACGTAGTTCTCTGTAAGTGCTGGTTTTTTCTTGCTTGTATTTTTATTTACTATCTCTTAACGTAGTTCTCTGTAAGTGCTGGTTTTTTCTTGCTTTGTATTTAATTTACTATTGCTTAACGTAGTTCTCTGTAAGTGCTGGTTTTTTCTTGCTTTGTATTTTACTTACTATCTGCTTAACGTAGTTCTCTGTAAGTGCTGGTTTTTTCTTGCTTTGTATTTTACTTACTATCTGCTTAACGTAGTTTCTCTGTAAGTGCTGGTTTTTTCTTGCTTTATTTTACTTACTATCTGCTTAACGTAGTTCTCTGTAAGTGCTGGTTTTTTCTTGCTTTGTATTTTATTTACCTATCTGCTTAACGTAGTTCTCCATAAGTGCTGGTTTTTTCTTGCTTTTTATTTTACTTACTATCTGCTTAACGTAGTTCTCTGTAAGTGCTGGTTTTTTCTTGCTTTTTATTTTACTTTACTATCTGCTTAACTTAGTTCTCTGTAAGTGCTGGTTTTTTCTTGCTTTGTATTTTACTTACTATCTGCTTAACGTAGGTGCTGTTTTTTCTTGCTTTTTATTTTACTTTATCTGCTTAACGTAGTTCTCTGTAAGAGCTGGTTTTTCTTGCTTTTTATTTTACTTACTATCTGCTTAACTTAGTTCTCCATAAGTGCTGGTTTTTTCTTGCTTTGTATTTTACTTACTATCTGCTTAACTTAGTTCTCTGTAAGTGCTGGTTTTTTCTTGCTTTGTATTTTATTTACTATCTGCTTAACGTAGTTCTCTGTAAGTGCTGGTTTTTTCTTGCTTTGTATTTTATTTACTATCTGCTTAACGTAGTTCTCTGTAAGTGCTGGATTTTTCTTGCTTTGTATTTTATTTACTATCTGCTTAACGTAGTTCTCTGTAAGTGCTGGTTTTTTCTTGCTTTTATTTTATTTACTATCTGCTTAACGTAGTTCTCTGTAAGTGCTGGTTTTTTCTTGCTTTTTATTTTACTTACTATCTGCTTAACGTAGTTTCTGTAAGTGCTGGTTTTTTCTTGCTTTGTATTTTATTACTATCTGCTTAACGTAGTTCTCTGTAAGTGCTGTTTTTTCTTGCTTTGTATTTTATTTACTATCTGCTTAACGTAGTTCTCTGTAAGTGCTGGTTTTTTCTTGCTTTTTATTTACTTACTATCTGCTTAACGTAGGTAAGTGCTGGTTTTTTCTTGCTTTTATTTTTACTTACTATTGCTTAACGTTAGTTCTCTGTTAAGTGCTGGGTTTTTTCTTGCTTTGTATTTTACTTACTATCTGCTTAACGTAGTTCTCTGTAAGTGCTGGTTTTTTCTTGCTTTGTATTTTATTTACTATCTGCTTAACGTAGTTCTCTGTAAGTGCTGGTTTTTTGCTTTTTATTACTTACTATCTGCTTAACGTAGTTCTTTGTAAGTGCTGGTTTTTTCTTGCTTTGTATTTTACTTACCTATCTGCTAACGTAGTTCTCTGTAAGTGCTGGTTTTTCTTGCTTTGTATTTACTTACTATCTGCTTAACGTAGTTCTCTGTAAGTGCTGGTTTTTTCTTGCTTTGTATTTTATTTACTATCTGCTTAACGTAGTTCTCTGTAAGTGCTGGTTTTTTCTTGCTTTTTATTTTACTTACTATCTGCTTAACGTAGTTCTTTGTAAGTGCTGGTTTTTTCTTGCTTTGTATTTTACTTACTATCTGCTTAACGTAGTTCTCTGTAAGTGCTGGTTTTTTCTTGCTTTGTATTTTACTTACTATCTGCTTAACGTAGTTCTCTGTAAGTGCTGGTTTTCTTGCTTTATTTTATCTTCATCTTAGTATGCTTTTTTCTTGCTTGTATTTACTTTACTATCTGCTTAACGTAGTTCTCTGTAAGTGCTGGTTTTTTTCTTGCTTTGTATTTTATTTACTATCTCTTAACGTAGTTCTTCTGTAAGTGCTGGTTTTTTCTTGCTTTGTATTTATTTCTATCTGCTTAACGTAGTTCTCTGTAAGTGCTGGTTTTTTCTTGCTTTGTATTTTACTTTACTATCTGCTTAACGTAGTTCTTGTAAGTGCTGGTTTTTTCTTGCTTTGTATTTTACTTACTATCTGCTTAACGTAGTTCTGTGCTGGTTTTTCTTGCTTTGTACGTGTAAGTCTGGTTGCTGCTTAACTAGTTCTCTGCATTTTCTTGCTTTTATTTTACTTACTATCTGCTTAACGTAGTTCTCTGTAAGTGCTTGGTTTTTTCTGCTTTGTATTTTATTTACTATCTGCTTAACGTAGTTCTCTGTAAGTGCTGGATTTTTCTTGCTTTGTATTTTATTACTATCTGCAACGTAGTTCTCTTAAGTGCTGGTTTTTTCTTTGCTTTTTATTTTACTTACTATCTGCTTAACTTAGTTCTCTGTAAGTCTGGTTTTTCTTGCTTTTTATTCTTACTATCTGCTTAACGTAGTTCTCTGTAAGTGCTGGTTTTTTGCTTTGTATTTTAATTTACTATCTGCTTAACGTAAGTTCTCTGTAAGTGCTGGTTTTTTCTTGCTTTGTATTTTATTTACTTCTGCTTAACGTAGTTCTCTGTAAGTGCTGCTTTATTTTACTTTACTATCTGCTTTTTAGTCTCTGTAAGTGCTGGTTTTTCTTGTTGTATTTTATTACTATCTGCTTACGTAGTTCTCTGTAAGTGCTGGTTTTTTTCTTGCTTTGTATTTACTTACTATCTGCTTAACGTGTTCTCTGTAAGTTGCTGGTTTTTTCTTGCTTTGTATTATTTACTATCTGCTAACGTAGTTCTCCATTAAGTGCTGGTTTTTTCTTGGCTTTATTTTATTTACTCTGCTTAACGTAGTTTCCTTAAGTGCTGGTTTTTTCTTGCTTTTTATTTTACTTACTATCTGCTAACGTAGTTCTCTGTAAGTGCTGGTTTTTCTTGCTTTGTATTTTACTTACTATCTGCTGTTCTCTGCTTTTTTTTCTTGCTTTTTATTTTTACTACTATCTGCTTAACGTAGTTCTCTGTAAGGTGCTGGTTTTTTCTTGCTTTTTATTTTACTTACTATCTGCTAACTTAGTTCTGTGCTTATTTTTACTTACTATTCTGTAACTTAGTTCGTAAAGTGCTGGTTTTTTCTTGCTTTGTATTTTCTATTTACTATCTGCTTAACGTAGTTCTTTGTAAGTGCTGGTTTTTTCTTGCTTTTTTATTTTACTTACTATCTGCTACGTAGTTCTCTGTAGTGCTGGTTTTTTCTTGGCTTTGTATTTAACTTACTATCTGGCTTAAGGTAAGTGCTGGTTTTTCTTGCTTTTGTATTTTTTTACTATCTGCTTAACTTAGTTTCTGTAAGTGCTGGTTTTTTCTTGCTTTATATTTTATTTACTATCTGCTTAACGTAGTTCTCTGTAAGTGCTGGTTTTTTCTTGCTTTATATTTTATTTTACTATCTGCTTAACTAGTTCTCTGTAAGTTGCTGGTTTTTTGCTTTGTATTTTATTTACTATCTGCTTATCTTAGTTTTCTGTAAGTGCTGGTTTTCTTGCTTTGTATTTTACTTACTGCTTAACGTATTAAGTTGGATTATTTTATTTACTATTTGCTGTAGGTAAGTGCTTATTTACTTACTATCTGCTTAACGTAGTTCTCTGTAAGTGCTGGTTTTTTTCTTGCTTTATATTTATTTACTATCTGCTTAACGTGTTCTCTGTAAGGCTGGTTTTTTCTTGCTTTATATTGAGTTCTCTGTATGTGCTTTTTCTTGCTTTGATTTATTTACTGCAGCTATTGATTTTACATTTTGTTATTATGTCTCTATTGTTTTTGTTTATATATTGTCTTCAGTTGCCCTGATGAGAGCATGTCCATGCTCGAAACGTTGGCACGAGAGAAGTAAGTGTGTTTTTGTAAGCCTTATCCTGATTCGTTCGTAAGTTATATTCAGAGGCTGATTTTGTTCTATTATATATATATATATATATATATATATATATATATATATAATATATATATATATATATATAATAAATATATATATATATATATATATATATATATATAAATATATATATATATATATATATATATATATATATATATATATATATATATATATATATATATATATATATATGTTGTTAGTATTTGTCTCCATTATAATTGATAATATTAAATTTATGACACAGGATGGGACGTAATAAATTTTCCCTAATTTTGCATTTAACTATATTTTCGCCTTTCTTAGCAATACAAGGCATATTCATGTTAAATAAACCTAAAAAGAAAAGAATTAATTACAATCAAAGCATAGATGTTAAAAAATTACTTATAAGTCATGCTCAAGAGAAGTTAAAAATAAAGCTACTTACATACACCGTTAAAAAATAACTGAGTCAATTCTATGAGAAAATTCTACAAGGATAATAATGAATGGGAATAATTTCTACCTACACAGAAAAAACCAAAAAACACAAAAACTTTACTACAAAAATTATCATTAAAAAGAAAGCATAGATTGAAAATAAGCATGAAGAAAATTAAAACAGGTAAAAAGGGGGACTTACCAGTAACAGAAATCAAAGTGCATAGTAATATGAAAAAGGAAGTATGACTAGCATAAGTACTTAAGATTATAAAATTACTAGAAAAATTTATAATAAAAACCAACTAAATTAATGAAGAAACCTGACCAAAACAAGTATAATATAACCATTCCAGAACCTACAAAAGTGAAATTGATGGAAAAAATTAATAGGCAGAAAAAAAAACAAAAAAAAAAAAAAAAAAAAAAATTAATTAGTTTATCTTATTGAAAATGTCTGAGTAATGCTTATTGCCTTTCGAATCTTGCTTATAATTAATATTAGCTGGTTCATTAGAAATATAAATAGCTTCAAGGATTTTCCTTTTATAATCATTGGTTTCATGATCTATTATTTTAGCCTGATTGAAATCAAAATTATGCTTCAGCTTGTGGCATGACTTGCTAATGCTGTGTATTTTCCCCTCTTCTGATACTACCTTCATGTTGGTCTCTCCTGTTTGTCCAGGATTCGCGGATTTAAATCCAATCACCCAGCAAGTCAAATAAAAAAATACTGCTCACAATTTCATTCAAACGAGCCATCTCACTTACAGATACAGAATATTTAGATAAGATTAAAACTGTTGTCTACAGAAAATTACTAGATAATTTCTATCCTATCAAGGTGATAAAAAATCTGTGTATAAATCTTTGAATAATGAAACCATTCAAGATCCTGCTCAGGTACAACTTCCTTCTGATTACTAGACCTATCTATACAGGTTTAACATACATCAACGGTTTAACACATTCCATTAGTTAGAGCTTTAAACAGTATGATTGTCCTCAGTAAAATTTGGTCTAAACCCGTGAACAAGATAGGCCAACAATTTTTCACACCGCTGAAAGACAAGTTGAGCATCAATGATGACATGTGTTTTATTTATAATGTTCCTTGTGCTGACTACCCGGGTATATACATAGGTGAATCCCGCCAATCCTGGACAAACAGGAGAGACCAACATGAAGGTAGTATCAGAAGAGGGGAAAATTACACAGTATTAGCAAGTCATGCCACAAAGCTGAAGCATAATTTTGATTTCAATCAGGCTAAAATAATAGATCATGAAAACCAATGATTATAAAGGAAAATCCTTGAAGCTATTTATATTTAATGAACCAGCTAATTATTAATTATAAGCAAGATTCGAAAAGGCAATAAGCATTACTCAGACATTTTCAATAAGATAAACTAATTAATTTTTTTTTTTTTTTTTTTTTTGTTTTCTTGTCTGCCTATTAATTTTTTCCATCAATTTCACTTTTGTAGGTTCTGGAATGGTTATATTATACTTGTTTTGGTCAGGTTTCTTCATTAATTTAGTTGGTTTTTATTATAATTTTTCTAGTAATTTTATAATCTTAAGTACTTATGCTAGTCATACTTCCTTTTTCATATTACTATGCCACTTTGATTTCTGTTACTGGTAAGTCCCTCTTTTTACCTGTTTTAATTTTCTTCATGCTTATTTTCAATCTATGCTTTCTTTTTAATGATTTTGTAGTAAAGTTTTTGTGTTTTTTGGTTTTTTCTGTGTAGGTAGAAATATTCCCATTCATTATTATCCTTGTAGAATTTCTCATAGAATTGACTCAGTTATTTTTTTAACGGTGTATGTAAGTAGCTTTATTTTTAACTTCTCTTGAGCATGACTTATTAGTAATTTTTAACATCTATGCTTTGATTGTAATTAATTCTTTTCTTTTTTAGGTTTATTTAACATGAATATGCCTTGTATTGCTAAGAAAGGCGAATATAGTTATAATGCAAAATTAAGGAAAATTATTACGTCCCATCCTGTGTCATAAATTAATATTATCAATTATAATGGAGACAAATACTAACAACATATTATATATATATATATATATATATATATATATATATATATATATATATATAATATTATTATATATAACATATAAGCCGAACTGAATCTATATCCTCCCCATTTAACTTCCGTTATCCAGACAACCTCATTGTCAAGCGTGAGTTTATTATGAAAATCAGCTAAAACGGTCATTTTAGCTTTTATGAAACCAATGCCATGCACCTGGTTATTTTATAAGGTACTGGGGATCGCAGCCCAAACTTTAATTGATACTTAGAGCATAAAGGATGTAATGCACTTGAGGTGGTTCCTTCAGGGTGAATACTCTGATGGGCCGAAAGCCCCTAAAACGGGCATTTATTTATTTATAAACTATAATATTATTATTAAGACATTAAAATATTAGCCAGTGTTATTAAAAACGTCCTGGGCTTACTGACTGGTGTGACGGAATTTAGAAAAAAAATATCAACAACGAACCGGATTGATCCGTCGGACTTGCTAGTGCTCGTTAGACCATTTACTCGGACGAATTTGCACAAAGATTCTTAACGAGCTTGATACGACAGATTTGGATCGATTTGTTGGAGTAAACGCACCTAATAAACAAATACTTTGACGGCTGCTGCCAGCTGGTCAGAATCTTAAGTGTTTAAATTAGAAAAAGATAGTGACCTCATGACTCCATCATTTATAACTTAGCTCAAGAATGATTTATTATATTTTTAACTGTCATATCGTGTCGACAATCTTTAAATATTTAACAAGGCATCTTTAAATATAAGATTGCGTTAGGTCCAGTAAAGAAGTATAGAACTGGCGCTAAGCCTTTATTTAATATTCGTTTTCGATATCAATTTAATTAATGATTTATAGTTAATCTAATTCTTATTAAAAAATCGGGTACGGGGTACCTCGGAACTTTTCCTCATCACATCGGATTTGCTACGCTCATCCTCAGGATATAAAATTCGCCAAATTTATACTGCAGCATGTCTTCGGACTCGCTTCGATTGTTCTGATGAAAGTAAATGCATCCGTTTTACTCTCAGTGGTTACCCATACAACACTGACCACGCTCAATCCTGCTTAACTTTTATAATCCAACAAAATTCATGGATATACTTATCGTTGAAACGAATATTGAAACGAATGTTAGTGCACTTATTTATTACGTAAAGTTATATACTTGTACCAAATTTTAACTCAATTAAATTGTTTTCTGATTTTTGATTTTTTACAATTATTTAAAAAACGTACACAAGTCATTTGATAAAAAAATTGAACTAATGCTGATGATGAGATGCAACTTGGCACATATATTAGCCTTACACATGGGTACATGTGTGCTAAATCTCAATTCGATCGCATCATTTATCCATGTTTCTGATTTTTTGAAACTTTCTCTGAGTCATGACGTTAATGACGTAAAACAAAATATTTTTCTAATACCACAACTACTGCGGTGGAATAATTTTTGTTCAAAGTTTCAACTCTTTAGCTTATCTTAAATACAATTAGTTTCAACTCTTAGCTTAAATATAATTTTTTTCGCGTCTTATGATTTTTCACAATTTTTGCTGAGTCATTATTACGGGGTAATGACGCCAAAAAATATTTTCCGAGTAGCACAACTACAGCGGAAGACTGATTTTTGTACAAAGTTTCAGCGTTCTAGCATTAATACACTAGGTGCTACGATGATAACAGACACCCACAAACACATACACACGCATACACACATATACAGACAGACTACTTTGCGAAAACTCCTCAGAAGGCCTTAAAAACACCTAAAAAGGAAAATTCCGGTGGCATCCTGGTTTCGAATTTTTTGCACACACAATACTTTTCCTATATACTTTCTGTATAAATGAGGAAAAGTAATGATTTAATTAAATTTGTAACAGAAAAACCCTTATCCGATTTCTCAGGGAAGAATTAGTTCATAAAGCAAAACATTTAATTAAACTATTGATTTCTGGTTATAGATAAAATGAAACAGAAAACTTGCAATCGCAACAGCTATAGTATAAGAATATTACTAGTTCACATATTACTTTAATTCGGAAAACCCCTCCACAACGACCTTAATGTTTCTTTTGTCCGAAGCCTTTCCGTATTCCGGTATAAACATTTTCATGAATCCTTAACAGAACATCCTAATCCTTTAGTACAAACTCTTTCTTCAAACACCCTTCCTGATAATCCTGTACGACACCTGAGGAGGCAGTGGCCTCGTGACCAGCTATTACAATACATTTATAACTTTACTTTATCCAATCTTATCTTATCTAAATTAATCTAAGCTCACCATTTTATATTAATTTAAATTATTTATCAAATGCTACCTATTAAAATCTAATTATCTCTATTCTATTTTTTTATAACTAACCATATTTCATGTATTACCACTGGTAATATCGTAAAAAATTCCGCCATGACGCCTATCCCATTAGGCGAATTTTCAAAGGAAATTCGCTAAAAGCGCGTGAGTACAATCACTGGATTGTTGCTCTTACCAAGCTACTAAAACTACATTAATACTTATAACAATAATTTTGTTGCTGTATTATTCAA
>JACMZG010001893.1:481164-506164 GCA_018340805.1 Microvelia longipes | reverse complement strand
TTTGCCCCTGTTTTAAGGAGCAGACTGGCCAATAAGGGCAGAAGCCCTCCTTGGGCCCCTAAGCCAAAAATAAACTTAAAAAAATTATCAATATATTAAATATTTTTAAAGTTATAGTATATACATTTATGTATTGATTATACGTACTAAATGTAAATGCTAGTTGGTATAAGGTTAGTAAATACCTGTACGTACTGTTAGTAAATAATAGTACGTACTATTTGTAAATGTTAGTAAGTATAATGTTAGTAAATACTTGTACGTACTGTTAGTAAATAATATACGTACTATTTGTAAATGTTAGTAAGTATAATGTTAGTAATACTTGTACGTACTGTTAGTAAATTAGTACGTGTTAGTAATTGTATGTACGTATGTTAGTAAGTAGTAAATGGTATAGTGTGTGTACTGTTAGTAAATAATAGAACGTACTATTTGTAAATGTTAGTATATTGATAGTAATGTACGTACTGTTAGTAAGTACGTACTTGTAAATGATAGTAGGTATAATGTTAGTAAATAATAGTACGTACTATTTGTAAATGTTAGTTGGTATAATGTTAGTAAATAATTCTGGCGCGGTGATCCGTATATCGGGCGAATTTTCTTTAAACACGCATCCAAACATGCATCCGTGCTGAACAACAATCCTGGTTGGAATGATAATTTTTATAGTTTTTTTACATTTCATAAGTTTACAACTACTAAATAAATAATTCCTTCGCGATGGTCCGCTGTCGGGCGAATTTAATTTAGAGTGCGTGTTTCCGTGCTTAACAACCCATTTCTTGCTTAAGGTTCCAGTTCATGCTTTAGAACCTAAGTTACTCAATTGTCAAGCACTGCTCGTAACTCATTTTGTCTGTATTTTTCAAAGGAAAAATTTTACGGACAGAATACCAACCAGCGGGGCTCAAACGTCAACAATTATAGTTAATGTTTCGTATTATTTTTATATTTAATAATACTTATTGTTACTGGTGCATGACATTTTGCCATCATTTATATTGCTTTCTATTTATGCTCATTAACAGTGCTGATCATTTAAAGTAAATACAAATGTGAACTTCTTTATATAATATGTATTTAGGTGGTTTTCATTGACATTATATTCTATATGACATTGGCATTATATAATATATAATATCAATGACAGAACTGTAGTCCCTTGAGATGTTTTATAAAGCATTAGAATCTAAGTCATACTTATAACTGTCATGATTAATCAGATAGTTTAGTAAACCATGTTATAATGACTTAACTATTAGTCCATCAGACAATATAACAACACTGACAGACTGGCTCCGACTTTGACACTGAATATCGCTTCTATTCAACTCTCTCAATTAAGACTTCATTAGTATTTATTTTAACCTAATAAATGAAGTTATAAAGTGTTGATGATTAATTGTTTAACAAGTTAATAAGCTATTGATCCCGTGCTTTAGAGATTATCGCGTTATGAGAAACATATTTGATTTATTAATACAATAACATCTATAAGAAATCTGCTGGTTTACGAGGATATCAAAATGCTTTACTATAAGGAGCTACGTAATAATATCTTCACAAAGTCATGTTGCCATAATATCTTCACAAAGTCATGTTGCAATATCTTCACAAAGTCATGTTGCCATATGTCATGTTGCCATAATATCTTCACAAAGTCATGTTTAATATCTTCACAAGTCATGTCATAATATCTTCACAAATGTTGCCATTATATCTTCACAAAGTCATGTTGACATAATATCTTCACAAAGTCATGTTGCATATATCTTCACAAAGTCATGTTGCCATAATATCTTCACAAAGTCATGTTGACATAATATCTTCACAAAGTCATGTTGACATAATATCTTCACAAAGTCATGTTGCCATTATATCTTCACAAAGTCATGTTGACATAATATCTTCACAAAGTCATGTTGCCATAATATCTTCACAAAGTCATGTTGCCATAATATATTTCAAAATTTCTTTTAGTTTATTTTTTTCGCAAAAATTCGCAAATGGGGTGAGGGATTTTTACTTTTCTTCATTTATACCGTAGGTATATAGGAAAAGTGTTGTGTTAGCGAAAAAATCCGAAACCGGGATGAAACCCGAATTATCCGTTTCAGGTGTTTTAGGCCTCCTGAGGAGTTTTCATAAAGTTTACTGTCTGTGTGTGTATGTGTGTGTGTCTGTTATCATCGTAGCTCCTAGTGTAATAATGCTAGAACGCTAAAACTTTGTACCAAATTCATTCTACCGCTGTACTTGTACTATTCGGTAAATATTTTTTATGACGTCATTAACCCGCAATAATGACTCAGCGAAAATTGTAAAAATTATAAAATGCGAATAAATTATGGGATCCAATTGAAATTTGGCTCCCATGTAGCCATGTATAAGAGTAACATACGTGCCAAGTTTCATCTCATATTCAGCATTAGTTCAAATTTTATCAAATGACTTATGTACGTTTTTTAAAAAATTGTAGAAATTTAGAAAATGATCCAATTGAATTGAAATTTAGTACAAGAGTATACCTTTACTTAATAAATAAGTACATAAAGTTTTGTTTCAATGCGACAAGTATAGTCATGATTTTAGTTGGATCATAAAAGTTGATGGCTGAGAATGAAGCAGATGTATTTACTATTGTAGGACGAGCGAAGCTCTTCTTAAAACAAGAACTTCTCGAAGTTCTTGTTTTCTAGTCCGAAAACAAGAAGCAGTTCAAATTTGGCAAATTGTATATTCTTGATTTCTGAGTCCGAAGTTGGGAGGATGAGCATAGCGAATCCGATGTGATCAGGAAAAGTTCCGAGTACCCGATTTTTTAAGGTAAAGTGAAAAAAGTATAAAAATAAGCATCGAGACTTGAATTTATATTCTTTGTACCAATTATATGCCTTTTAGTTTATCAATACTTATCTGATCTTATTAATAGTAATAATAATACGGATGTTTCTGTTTCAGGGCTGGCAGATGACATTTAGAAAAGAGAGGGAAAAATTTGAGATATGCGATTTAGAGCCAGGTGATAAGAGTGCCAATAGAGACAAGTAAAATGACTGACATAGGGTCTATAGTATGGGCCACCTTAAAGACAGCCGGTAGCTTTTCCGGCCTTAATAAGCTCTGGTTTCTACCCACCTTCTTAGTAGCATTGACTTATTACAACTACGATTTGTACGATCCAGAAAATAAGCCCATAGATGTGAAAGTAATAAAACCCGAATACGATTTCATAATTGTGGGGGCGGGATCGGCCGGAAGTGTAATGGCCAATAGATTAACCGAAAATAAAAACTGGAACGTTTTGCTTTTGGAGATTGGACCTCAAGAAACCGAATTATCCGATGTTCCGGCTTTGTCGTTGTATCTCCACGGATCCAAATACGATTGGAAGTATAAAACAGAAGCACAGAATACAGCGTGTCAAGCTATGATAGGAAAGAGGTGTTGCTGGACAAGAGGCAAAGTACTCGGAGGATCTTCAGTACTCAATACCATGCTTTACATACGAGGAAATAGAAGAGATTTTGACACGTGGGAGACTATGGGAAATCCAGGATGGGGATACAGGGACGTTCTACCGTATTTTATCAAATCTGAAGATCAGAGGAATCCTTATCTATCGAATAATCCTTATCACGGTACTGGAGGATATCTTACTGTTGATGACTCTCCTTGGAATACGCCTTTAGGTATGAACAATATCATTCATTAGATACGTCATAGATTTCCCACACACGTGTTTTATTCTTTCCCAAATTTTATCATATTTAATTGAATACGACATTTATTCTAAACTTTGTAAGATCTAGAATATAAAAAATATGCCATTTAAACTGCAGTTTTTCTCTAAGCTTTTTTCAAATATCAAAATAAAACATTTTGATAATCACAAAAATAATTATTATCTGCCTAATTTATTACTCGTTCTGATAATCTGCGTAAGCTTCTCGCAGTTATTGTCATGTTCAGCACTTCACCGCCCAAAAACCATAATATGTTTTCCGGTGGTGTAGATAATGAAGTTTCGCTTCCACCGTGGAAGGCATCTTCAGGGGATGTGGGACATCATACACGACAACACAAAACTCAAAGAGTACATTGCTCTGCTTTGTTCAGTTTTGTAGAGCATTGTAATGACATCCACGATTGTCTTGCATTTATAAGATGCCTTTTACAGTGGAGGAAAACATCACATTCTCTGGTTACCGCCAGAGAAGCTAAACCTTTTTTAGTTATCTATTTTAATTACTAAACAAATCATTCTAGTTTCGATGATAATTTTTTTATCAAGCTTGATAACGCCAGTGAATAAATAAATGTAAGGTATGGCTTTAACAAGAAGTCTAAAACTACTTAGATAAACTAAACGAAAGACGGTTCAACTACCAGATTTAAATGTATACAGGCTCAATAGTTAAAAACCCAAAACTCGTAAATTTTTTACCATCAACATTTTTCTCCTTGTACATAATAATGTGCATACCTATTTAAAATAAAAACGCAATAATAGTTATTTATGTACCAAGGGAGTAAAGAATACTATTATTTACCTGAGCAGTTAGTTGGTTCCTAAGGCTTGAACCAAGGGAACCAAAGTATTTGGTTCCCTTGTATTTGTCTAAGTATTTGGTTTAACCTCCTCGGCTTCGCCCGTTAAAATTTATTTAACCTAATAAATTTTAGGGAAAAATAAAAAAATGATCAGTCACCTGTATAAATTTTGAGAATACCACTCCCCTAAAAAATTGATACAATTGGCTAAAAAAATAACCCAATAATAGGAAACGTTTTTTTATTCCCAAGGGAGTGAAAAGTTTCTTTTTTCTTCCTTGGGAGTGAAAAGTGCTTCTTTACTCTCTAAAAACTAGTCAATAAACTTGACATTATATACTGTCTGGAGATAAAATAATTTAAAACAGTACAAAATGAGCCACGTCTAATTCTTACATATATCTCTCACCTAGATTATATTCTAGTCAGTCTTACACACAAGATGTAATCTCAAGTCGGGATTCTCTGTAAGCAAGACATGCATCACACTTCCTCTTGACATTGTATCTTGACTCTTGGACGGCCTACACTATTTCAATCCTTCTTTATTCATCTTCTGCATTTATTCATTAGTTTTAAAATTCCTATCACAAGTCACAAATTCTTTACCACATTCTCTTTTTATCCAACATTTTATTTTGGCAGATCGTTAGCGATACAGGTTCTAACAGGTTTGTCATCGGTGACAATATTCATGAGATGAACTGTTTACACTATTCACTATTACACACTACTTTTCTGACAGTAAGGAAAGGAGTATTTGTGCTAATTAGTTAATTAATTTATCTTAAACCATGACATACAATGTAATTCAATGGAAATTATTATAAAAGAACAATATATAGATTTAATAAGATTAGGTATATACATATATATATTATATATTATATTATATATATATATATATATATATATATATATATATACATATATATATATGTATATACACTTTTGTACATAGGTAACCATTAGTAAGTTGACTTCAAATTTATCAGTACTTCTACCATAATTATTTCACATTTATGGTGATTCTGTTACAACTTTTGGTGTAATAATAAATTTAAATTAGAGCGTATCATAATATAAACTGTTTTAGAAATAAATTTGATCCTAAGAAATTTGATACTAACATCACCAAATCCCGATAATTTTTCTCCAAGCTGTTGTTTAATTGAAGATTAAATTGCTGTTTATTAGCTGTTAGACTTTACTACCTGTTTTTTGATTATAGATTCATGTTCAAAACCACAACATGGATGTATTTTTTTTTACTAAAATCAATTATATATGTGAGACAATAACTCGGTCAAATATTTTAATAATAATAATGCCCGTTTCGAGCCTTGCGGCTCATCAGGGATAAACCCTGCGGGAACAACCTCGGGTGGTAGTAGCAACCGTTACGCTCAAAGTGTATCCCAAAGTTGGCGTTAATTTATCTAAGCAATAATTTTATATAAAGTGAGAGCGTAACCTGGGTTGCAAACCCCAAACCTCCGTGGTGTCGGTCAAATATTACCAAAATATGTAATATTGGTAATAATTATTTTAAGCTTTAATAGAATTTTAAAAGCTGTCTGTATTATGGTGTAATCTTATTTAATTTTTCAAAGCTACCAAAAGTGGTAACATAATTACTATATTTTGGTAATAATTACCGAAATAATAACGATAAATTTGGACTCACTCAGGTCAACTCACATCGGTAGAGAGCATTTTCAAAAGTCTAAGACCATGTTTACTCATATGGATCAAATGTTGGTTCATCTGAAATGTTGCACTCTATATATAGAGTGCACTCTATATATAGAGTGCAGTCTATATATGTACTTTATATATAGAGTGCAGTCTATATATGCAATCTACATATAGAGTACAGACTATATATGCGCACTCTATATATAGAGTGCAGTCTATATATGCACTCTATATATGCACTCTATATAAAGAGTGCAGTCTATATATGCACTCTATATATAGAGTGCAGTCTATATATGCACTCTATATATAGAGTGCAGTCTATATATGCACTCTATATATAGAGTGCAGTCTATATATGCACTCTATATGTAGAGTGCAGTCTATATATGCACTCCATATATACACTTATTGACTCTTGTATAGATATTTATATGTAAAATTGCATGCAATGTCTATAGTTACACAAGTGTTTTCTTCCCACTCTCTCACTCATCCCCCTCTCATCATAGCTTGTTATTAAAAATCGGGTATAGGCACACATGCTAGTCTTTATTAGAGTGCCTGATATACAGGCACTCTAGTCTTTATATAAATTTTTAAAATATGTGCAGAGTCATTATTTCTGGTGAATGACGTCATATAAAATTATCTTCCGGACAGTACAACGAGATCCAATGGTAGATATTTGTACCAAGGTTCAACTCAAGCATAAATAAACTGTGATATATATATATATTATATATATATATATATATAATATATTATATATATATATATATATATATATATATACAAACAGACAGAAAACTAAAAATCACTTAGAATGTCTTATAAACACCTGAAACGGATAATTTAGGTGCTATATCCTTAGGTTTCGGATTTTTTGCTAACATAATACTTTTTCTTTATAACTCACAATGTAAATGAGGAAAAGTAAAAATCAATAAAAAAATTTGACATTCATTGCTGTTTGTCCCTCATTATTATGTCCCTGGGTTATCTCGCGGTAATGCCCGGACGGCAACTTTAATTAATAACCTATAACTGATTTCTACTATTATAAAAGGACATGTTTTTTGAAAGTGCTTCAAAAAAATTCTATTACTTTAAAAATCTTGTAGACGCATACTTGGACTTGCTACCACAAGTGATCCAGGATAAATATGTTGGAATTAAACACATTTATTACCCATATTTAACTTCTTTTGTATTAACTTTAGGTATTAGTTTCCTGAAAGCCGGTCAAGAACGAGGTTACCAAATCCGAGATATTAACGGAGAGCAACAGACTGGGTTCGCTCTCTTCCAATACACCATGAGAAGAGGCATGCGATGTAGCGCTGCTAAGGGATTTATTAATCCTATCAGATTGAGAAAAAACTTTGATTTAGCACTAGGAGCCTACGTGACAAGAGTTCTGATTAATCCGGAGACTAAGAGAGCTTATGGTGTAGAGTTGGTTAGGAATGGAAGAATGTATAAAGTTCTTGCCAAGAGAGAAGTTATTTTGTCAGCCGGAGCCATTAATTCTCCACAACTTTTAATGCTGTCAGGTAATATATTCATGTCTGACACAATATAATTGTGCGAGAGACACCTAGGAAATGTAAGAAGCAAAGTGCAGTGCTACATCTAGGAACTGTTCAGGCTGAACAGTGCCCAGAGTTCAGCTGAGCCTGAACTCTGTTCAGGCTCTGTCGGCGCTCTAATGAGTTAGACGTAACGAAACAGAGTGGGACATGACATTATGTCGAGCCACCAATGAAGACGAATGTCGAATGATAGAACAATTCCCAGAAGTAGCATTGCATTTTCTTGTTACTAGCTACTACTGCTGTTACTAGCTGCTTGTTACTACCTAGGTGTCTCGCAAAATTATATTGGCATTGCCAACCTTACAACTATCTCTTTGAATCTCGAGTAATGATGAATGTCGAATAATGGAACAGCTCCCAGATGTAGCATTGCATTTTGCTTGTTACCATTTCCTAGGTGTTTCTCGCACAATTATATTGTGTCAACTATTCATGTTTTGCAAAACTCGATTGTATCAAATGATATATATACGATATGATATATATCCATGTATACTTGGACCAAATATAGAGCCACAAAATGTACTAAGCCATTTTTTGATATGAGTCAACTAGCATGGAAACAGCAAAATGCCTAAACTTTGTAATAATGCCTACTAAAAAATGCCCTGGTAATAAAATGCCCTGGCTAATGCCTGTTAATATTCTACCAAATGCCAGGAAAAATATTTTTAAGGTGAATTAACTCCGTATTATAATTAAGTAGAATAATACTGTTGTCACTATTAATACACATTGATTTGATTGTGGATTTGTTTTGTAGGAATAGGACCAAGACAGCATTTAGAAGAAAAGGGTATTGATGTTATTGTTGATTCCCCTGGTGTAGGGAAAAATGTTATGGATCACATAGCAGTCGGAGGAGTGGCGTTCCTCATAGATCCTCCCATCAGTCTTATCCAAAAACGTGTCGTCAACTTTAATTCTGCATTCAGATACGCCATCAACGGTGACGGTCCGCTCACTTCCAGTATAGGCATTGAGACCGTGGGATTCATAACCACGATCCACGGCAATAGAAGTGACGACTGGCCAGATATAGAATTTATGTTGACGTCGTCGTCCGTATCGTCAGACGGTGCTACGAAGGCTAGACAAGCTCATTGCTTAACTGAAGATTATTACAATCAAGTTTTTGGAGATATAACCGATAAGGACTTATTCGGTATATTTCCCATGATGCTAAGACCCAAAAGCAGAGGCATTATCGAATTGAGATCTAGTAATCCTTTCCATTATCCTATTATACATCATAACTACTTGACTCACCCGGACGACGTCAAAGTCCTAAGAGAAGGAGTCAAGGAAGGAATTTTATTAGGCGAAACAAACGCGATGAAACGATACGGCGCGAGATTACACAGAGTGCCTCCACCAAACTGTAAACACATACCGCAGTTTACAGACGAATATTACGACTGTTTCATCCGCCAATATACTATGACTATCTACCATATGTCCGGTAGTTGCAAGATGGGTCCGTCGTCCGATCCCATGGCTGTCGTAGATCCTCAGTTACGCGTTTACGGTATCAGAGGGTTGAGAGTTATCGACGCTTCTATTATGCCTCAAATAACGAGTGGTAACATAAACGCCCCGGTCATAATGATCGGTGAGAAAGGTGCTGACTTAGTCAAAGAGTTTTGGTACAACTACGACAACAACGACTTTAGAAAAAGAAGTGTGAACTCTTATAACGAAACTATCGGTTTAAGTTACCACATCCACTAATTTACTCAAACTTTTCTTGTAAGTTGCCTAAGATACGCTATTTTTAACATATCTTCTTCAGCGAGTTTCAAAAACCTTATGTTTGTTTTCAATTATTTTCGAAAAGTGGACAATATCTTTTTTTAAGTTATTTAACAAAAGAAAAAAATCCAGAATACAGCTGTAAATAGCTGAGATAGTCTGATTCTTTGATTTTTTAGAGGTATCTATTCGTCGAGGGGTGTTAAAACCAGCTGTTCTTGGCATTTCACGGACAATTACTTGATTTAAAACCTTAAATAAACCTTAACGATCACTTGCAAATAGTCTTAAACTTGATCCAATGTCACACCACTTCTATTATGACAGATAATCGCCCAAATCTATCACCTGAAATAGTTTTGGCCCACTTTTTTGTTCACACCATGACAAAATGTTAAAGACATGGTTGCAAATACCTTAAAAAGTCAACTAAATCATAACGCGTTATCCCTTGCACGCTGTATTGGTAGCAAACCTTTGAAAATAGAGTTTATTAGTTGTGAATAACTGTTTACAACAAAAGTTTAAAATAGTTTTAAGCAAGTAAACAGTTATTTGCATGTGACTTATCTCTATTAGTTATAATTATGACTTAATAATACAATTATTTATATTATAATATAATTATTGATATTCTATTTCAAAACCAAATAGAATACTTCAATGTTATATTTGTCAATATAATAGATAGAATTTTTAACAATTTTATATGGATTCTTAGTGCTCAATATAGTTCCTATTTAAAGAAATTAGACAATTTAGAAAAATAAAGAAATAATTTTAATCAAATGGCCCACCCTAGGAAAATTACAGAAAATCATAGCTACATTTGTTTACTGACAGTGAACTGTGGATTTTATATTTTTACTAAGAACCAAAGCCAGTTTGTTTAAATATATATTAACATTTAAACAAAAAAATGTGTAAAAATTTAACAAAGAATAGCCATTATTAATTATTCTTTAGTGAATTGTTATTTATTTTTTTATTTATTTTATGTAACATATATTATTTTTAAGCTTTGTAATTTAGTTTATTTCGTAATGTTGATGAAATGGATTTGGTATAATGGTATTTTTGGTGTGGGTTGTTTCCGCAGGTATCTGTAAGTAAGTTTTAAAGCTATGGATACCAGTGATAGCAATTTATCCATCACATCGGCATCGTCCACTTCTGGATTGCTTGGAGTCCATAGTACTTTCGATTGCTTTTACCCAAATTATCAGTTTGTGTTTTTATAATAGTAAAGTTTAACCTAAATACTTGTTTAAGAGAAATATAAATAATACTGAATGCACCAAAGTGCAATAACTATACTTATCAAGCCTAATGGAAGCTCTTAACATCCACGAAGCAATAGTATAACATAATTTAACAATATTAATTGCTGCATCATTGTCAAAATAAGTAGCATTTTATCACCATAACCTAAATATTACTGGACATACAGAAGGATATAAAACCTATCTTTTAAGCGAATTCTTGAGCTTCCGAAATTTAAATATTAGGTTTTCTTGTGCCAATAAAAACTGTACATATTACCATCAAGCTCAACGGCATACCTATTTGCCACGAAGCATAAAAACTTAGTATTATTAGTATTAGTATTTGAGATTTTCATTTTGATTCTTCTTATTTAAAATAATACGTCTGCTGGTTGGAAATGAAAATTAAAACATAAAGGCTAAACGACCTGCATGCCTTTCAACGCATTCCAAACGTCTGTTTCCAAACAAAGAGGCGTGTCAGTAAAAGGGTTCGAATCTAAAATGAATTATATTTCTTAGGCATTACGAATATGTCTGTACTATGAATAAAGCTCAATTTCAAGTGTTTCTAATTATAATTGTAAATTAATAAAATTGTATAAACTGTATGATAATGTTTGCTTTATTATTAAGTTGTTTTTTTAGATTTACTAAACTCTATCTTTTAAACATTACAGCCTTTAATAATAATAATATTATTATTATTATTATTATTATATTATAATTATAATAATTATACTATTATAATTATTATTATATTTTAATTATAATAATAATTATTATTATTATTATTATTATTATTATTACAGTACTATCCCAGCTTGACCTAAAACCTAGTTTGTATGAGCAATTACAGAAAGCAGCAATAATGAACACAACCCATATTGTTCGAAAATTCATCAGTTAAAAAATTGTTTTTAAAAAATTAAAAAAGGGAGAGTGCTTGACTTAGTCCGTACCTTCCTTTAACCAGTGAGAACACTGAGAATAAAACAAAACATAATAATAATGCCTATTTAAAGCCTTGCGGCTCATCGATAATAAACCCTACAATAGTAGCAACTGTTATACGCTCTAAGTATAATCTAAAATTGGCAATAGTTTATGCGAACCCTTGACATCCGTGGTGTCAAAAGTAAGTATAAATACAAACGCTTTAACGACCTTGACCGAGGAGGCGGCTTTATTTAAGTTTATTTTTAAAGCTCCTTAAAAATAGTTGGATCCTGATGAAAGATCTATTCTATCATTGATAGACTACACATATAACCAGAGAAACAACAAATGAAAAGTTCGTCAAACTCTGAAGTAAATTCTTTTATCTACAAACGACCGGGGAATAGGTCAGTACATTACGTTTTAAGCAGAAAATATTTGCAGACAAGAAAGTAAAATTTCCCTGTTCAGTCAAAAAAAAACAGTCAGGGAATGTATTACCTGCCTAGAGACAAAATGTTACATTTAATATACCTGGGATTACGATCGAAACTCCCAAATCAAGAAAATACTCTGAATTATTTGTACTACCTCTAATTTGGAAATGTAGTTTATTTTACGGCTTGTCTTTGAATTCAACTGAGAATCTACTGGTTGGTTATAGTACAAGAGCCAAGCCTAAAACATGTGACTCATTTTGTACTACTTCAAACCATTCTGAAAATATTCTGAAAAATTATGAAAATATAGCTTACATTATGAAGGAAAACCATAGTTTGCCTATACAGAGTGCACCCCTTCATATGATTACGCATGCTCAAAATATTAGAAAATCACACAAATTCCAGTTTTTTTTGCAAAAAGTGGTTCCCTGTAGGTTGTAAACAAAACATGAAGAAAACTTGTTTTTAAGGCTGATGAAATGTTCTATGAAACGAGTGGTTTTTTGTCAAAATCGGACAAATACAACTAAAGTTATGACATTTGTTAAGTGGCCAAAAAAATTCACAAAAAGCCAGTATTTTTCCGAAGAAATTCGTTGACTTTGCATAAATTAACCATTTTTTATGTGTTTTTGAAAGAGCCATAACTTTAGTAGCAGATATCCAATTTTTGATCATTAAACACTCGTTGTATAGAACATTTTATCACCTTTAAATAAAGTTCCCGTTATGTTTTGCACAAGACCCACAGGGAACCACTTATTTCAAGAAAACTGAAAGTTGGGTGATTTTATAAAATTTTGAGCACGCACAATCATATGAAGGGCTCCACTCAGGATTAGCAGACAGTGTTTTTTCTTCATAACTAAAGGTATATTTTTAGGAAAATTTTGTTTGAAGTAGTACAAATTGAGTCACATTTTCAGGTCCGGCTCTTGGACTATTAGACTTTGGTGGGTCTGTGGTTGCTAAAAAGGGCGGAAAAAAGAAGACAAGTCACGCTAAAAGGCGGGTTTGCAACTCAGTAAGTAAGATGGTTTCATTTATTGTTGCCATCACTATAAATGAATTTATTCACCACCGTTAAGTCTCTAAATTCCTGTCATTTATGAGGGGTAAGGAGCCTTTGACACAAGGACCTTGAATAAAGGGTCAAACATCGCTTTGTCCATTTGCCATATAACAAGGTGACCCCGCTGAGAATAAAAAGTAGAAATTAATTCCATCACAAAACGTATGTTAAAAATAAACTGAACATGCTTGGTACAAACTGCGCATGCTCACAATTACGCTAATATACATTAACTGCATGTCTCGCCTTTTTGTTATAACCACAAGAAGATAAGTTTGTTCCTTTTTCTCTATCTCATACAAAAAGGCTTTAAAGTATATCTAAATACAAGTCTGCTTTAGACATCTGGGATCCTTGTATCTCAGCACCTGGATTTAGTCTTGTTATACTAATTCCGCAATACGTTTGTGTGTTGCATTTTAGACATCGGGGAATAACATCATAGTTAAGAACCAACAATAACATAACATGTTTGTGAACCAATAATACACCATAATTATGAGCCGACACAGAAAAATAGTTGTGAACGAACAATAAAACAACATAGTTGTGAAGCAACAATATCAGAACCTAGTTGTGAAATAAAATGACACTAAATATTTGTGAAGCAACATTATCAGAACATAGTCGTGGAGCAACCGTATAAAACAAGATACCTGTGAACCAAACCCTAAACATCACTATATAATAAATTCTAAAAAATATTACTCCTTAAGAAAGGAGTAAGAAACTTTGGCCTTAAGAAAGGCCTAAACCTGTACAAGACCACTGCATTGCCGGATTTAGTTATCCCTAAAATATACTAAGCTCTGTGACATCTTCTTAACGAATTGTTCTGAATTTGAGACCCATTGGTATTGGTCCACACTTTGATTATAATAATCTTATTTCAAGTAAAAAAATATTTAAAATAAGTAACGCCTGTAAACAGAATTTTAGATTAAACCTGCATAGCGGTGGCGTTTAGCAAATTACATAAAGTTACTAAGCTGGTAGAGATGCTAACTCAACACACATTAGGCTTCGTGGTAATGAGCTACACTGAGCTACGTGAGGTGAACTACACTCAAACATAGACCGTTTTAAAAATAAGCCAAGCAGCCATAAAAGGTGACTCTATTTTGCAATATAAGTCACCTAAAGTTAACAATAAGCACCTCCTGAAATTAATTGAAAATAATTTAAAAATGCATGGGAAAATTACGAAAATTAAGATGTCTACCCTGAAAACTCAATAACAGAATTTACTGACAATTCGAATGGCATCAACGGGATTGTCCACGCTACTGATTCCACAGGCAGGAACAACGCCATAATCTATGCAACACATGTTTTAAACAAATCTCAACAAAAACACTCCGTGAAAAAATGCATTTTTTGGTTCACAACTTTGTTGTTTTATTGTTGGGTTACAACTAGGTTCTGATACGGTTGCTCCACAACTATGTTCTGATTATGTTGCTTCACAAATATTTAGCGTCATTTTATTTCACAACTAGGTTCTGATATTGTTTCTTCACAACTATGTTGTTTTATTGTTCGTTCACAACTATTTTTTTGTGTTGTCTCATAATTATGGTGTATTATTGGTTCACAAACATGTTATGTTATTGTTGGTTCTTAACTATGATGTTATTCCCCGATGTCTAAAATGCAACACACAAATGTATTGCGGAATTAGTATAACAAGACTAAATCCAGGTGCTGAGATACAAGGATCCCAGCTGTCTAAAGCCGACTTGTACTTAGATATTCATTAAAGCCTTTCTAATATTTTTAGCAATTAAATTATTCGGTTTTATGCTTCATGGCAAAAGGCAGAGAACTTTTCTGACCCCATAGGCGTTGTATGAGATAGAGAAAAAGGAACAAACTTATCTTCTTGTGGTTATAACAAAAAGGAGAGACATGCAGTTAATGTATATTAGCGTAATTGTGAGCATGCGCAGTTTGTACCAAGCATGTTCAGTTTATTTTTAACATACGTTTTGTGATGGAATTAATTCCTACTTTTTATTCACAGCGGGGTCACCTTGTTATTTGGCAAATGGACAAAGCGCGTCATCCCCTTTATTCAAGGTCCTTCTAAAAAATTGATATAATTGGCTCTAATGACCTAATAATGGAAAACACTTTTTCTCCCTTGGGAGTGAAAAGTAACTTTTTCTCTTTTCGTTTCTTCCTAAAAACTAGTCTATAAACTTTACATTATACACCGTCTGGAGATAAAAAAATTTCTTTTCCACATTTGACTAAAACGAAAACGGTTCAATGGTAATCAAATTGTAACAAAACATAATATTTTTTAATTTGGTTTTTCTGAACTAGTTAGGTGAATAGAACCGATATGCGCTATAAATTAAAACATATTGAAGGTATAAATACAACCGATATTACACACATAACATATATGTATTGAGTGATTAGTCTAGCTTAAAGATAACAGGAGTTTTGATGTTATTTAAGGATGAACACAGGCTATTTGGCAATTATAGGTTATAAATAAAACAAGAACCCACCCAAGATTAATTAATCCTTAAATACAAATAGCTGAATATACATGATGTAATAACATTAGCGGTCCTGTTATGCATACTGATATTGAATTACACGGATGCAATTCTACATCTATAGTTTACAGTATAAGTTGATTATAAATAAAAGGGCAGCAGCCAGTAAATGTGTTGAAAATAAAATATGGCATGACTGCATTTTTTCCTGATTATTACCAATGAGCTTTCCTCCCTATGTTATTATGTGAACATAAAAAAAACATAGGCTTTCTTCAAGGGCCCGCATATATGAGGAAAATGTGCGAGCGTCAGTTTTAGTTTAGGTATTTCTGGTGAACCTTCCAAACTACTTCTAGATTATAATAATTCTAGCGCAGAGGTCCGAGCGTCTTGCTAAACAATCCAGAAGATTTTTTTTAAGAAAGCATTTCGAATGAAAATCGACCAACTTGCGAACCTCCGCGCCAATATTAACCTAAAATTTAATTTAGTTATAAAACTTCTACCAAAGTTCTCTCGATAAATGTACCAACATTTATTTTTAATATCATTAAAAATAAATGTACAACTAATTAAATTATTTTAAATTAATTTTTAATTTTATTATTTAATTATTATATAAATATATAAAATTCTATGTTCTGTTCATATTTAGACTTTTAGAGCTTCGCGGTTAGGGATAGTTTAAAATTGGCATTTTAGCCTTTTATCGTTCCTTAGTGTTCTGTCAAAGATAATGTATCTCAGGAAAGATGAACCACCCCTGTAATCCCACGGCAATTACGCTATTTACACGCTCTTCTCAGTCTTGTTATATCATCTCGTAATTATTTTGTTTGAAATTGCTTTTATGCTTGTAAGGAAATGTCTTTTATCACAAAACTACAACCGCAGTATAGAAGTACTCAACACATTTCTTACTTAAATTACTCGATATGACTTGTAACAATAGACAATGAGAGCCACGATACAACCCGTGTATTTCTTCACAATTTAAAAAGCAAAACCAATTCGGACGTACGAAGAGTAAATATAAATGAGATGCGGAAACGAGTGCTTAGAGCCGGTAGTTATGGTGTAATGGTGTGAAAGCCATGGTTAGACCGAGCCTGATGGATGTCACGTATCATTCCTCGAGGTTCAAGGTCCATACCTGAGTCAGAGAAAGTAGTGTTCTAAGACAAGTCCTGAAAGCTTTCTACCTCATCCCACAAGTCGGACAACATATCGATACCTAAGAATATTTCTTATTCTCACGGCTCTACTTTCATACTTTATCTCTCAGTATCCATTGCCGTCAGACAATTGACATTGCATTGAGGTCACGACCACAGGACGACCTCATAGTTTAACTATCATCTATCCTTTAACAGGTCCTTTCTTCTTTTCATCACAATATTTACAGTCCTTCTCCAAAATTATCTAAAATCCTGCCATATCAGTATTTTATCAGGTGTACACCATTACTATATAGGTACCTAGGTATATTATTAAAAGTTATCTTTATATCAGTTATACGATAATAATCCAAATCCTCAAGGCCTTTATTTATTATTTTAGGTGTAAATCTAAATATTATAACATTATATTTACACTAATAAAATACCTTACATAGTAGAATATCTGTATTAAATTTCAACTCGATCCAATAACTTCTCGATTTTAAATAAATTTTAAAAACTTTTTTCGTCATTATTGAAGGTTAATAACGAATATTACTTAAACTATACTACTCCAGTCATCAATTTAAGTTTAATAAATCTGGAAAACTGGAAAAGCTCTCGAACATTATTTGCCCAAATGTTTATATTATATATATATATATATATATTATATATATTATATATAATATATATATTGTACGTGTGTGTATACATAAACATACACACGAGGTTTCTGTGGGACACATTATAAAACTAAACAATAAATGAATCAACTTTCCCTTTCAGACATGTATAATATATCATGCATACATGTTCATACATACATATAAATATACTTGTTACAAACCTTAGTTCATTCTTTTATTAGGAATTTGCCATAAAAATAATAAAGGATGTGTATATCGATTTATTTCGATGAGTGATATTGTACAGTTATATGATCATAAATAAAGTCCAGGTATATCAGCAAAATAAGTTATAGGTACTCTAATATAATTACATTACTTTATAATTTCTAAAATGCAATCTTGCGTCGCCATTAAGATTGAGTTTTGGATATAAAAAATAATTTGATGTGGTCCCTGTAATTATTATGGGGAAGTAGGTAGCGACACCGTCAAGTTGATGTGCTCCAACAAGTGAACTGGTTGGAATGGGATACTGACAGGTGGACGTGATCTCCCACTAGTGGTCTAGTTGCACAATAGATTATTCGGTTCTGTGAAAGCCTACTTTCCTTAATTTATTTCGATTTCCGATTCAAAACTAGTAAAGGATATCGAAAAATTAACTCTTCCTTCTTTTTATTGTTCTGTAAAAGAAGGATTACTTAACGAAAAAAAATGTAGACAATCTTTTGTCGCTAAGAGCGTGACGAAATTCTAATTTTTAATGAATATAAAGCTTTTAATTTAATCAACACTTGATAGATTAACGAAGAGTAACCATTCAGACTTTATGGGCGGAACGTTTAAAAAAAGTCGCTCCGACTTTTAAAAAATTCATTTTCTAAATAAACCCTAACGCTAATCCTTTTATATGGGGGACTACAGATAAATGATGCTTTACTTATTTAAAGTGAAGTTTTCTTGCATAGCTATTTAATTATTTAGTTATCTCAGAATATTTCCTAACCGCATCGGATACGTTACGCTCTTCTTCACTACATCGGAGGCATCAGACTCGCTTCACTCGTCTTCTGAATATAGCAATAACCTAATTTATATTATGGAACGTCGTCCTCAGACATTGAAATCCCCTGTTTTATTCTTAGCGGTCACCCACCCAGGTACTTGGCTAAGAACTTCATTTTTTTCAATACATTTTTATAGAATTGAGCTGTTCATTTCATGAATTTTCTTTCTTGTTGTCTAAACAAAGATTTTTTTAAATAAGGGGTCATAGCTGATAATATGGTGGATTTTGATATGATATAATTATATTATGTTCCATTATTTCAAATAAAGATTTACTAAATTATACATTTTGTTTTGCTTTACTCTTCTGAAGGTAGAATCTTGTGCTAACCATAAAGGTAAAATTTCATAATATCGTACCAATTACTAATTGCACAGCTTCGCCTCAACAATAAAATTGATGGTTCCCTCAACTACACCCCGGGAACTAAAACTTATTTCTCAAGACGAAGCCGAGAAATTGAACATCTATGATTTACTTGGCTTTTGCATCAGAAATAAACTTGACTATTAAAGTAATCTACAGTTGTCTAAATTATCATTGTTAATTTGCAGTTAATAAGCACATTGAAAACTAGCTAGGAAATAAAGTGGCATTAAATGAGCTTAGACACGTTATCAGCTGTTAGTACTTATATCTGATGATCAGAAACCAAACTTTCACCTAAAATATATCTTATTTTCTTTTTCCTATCAAATCCTCTTGTATTAGGATTAGGATGGAGTTTTAATATGGCAACCACTTCTTTCATCAAATGACGACGTGTCAGCACCAAATATTATCATCCCAAGCATAAAAAACATATAATAAAAAAGTGAGTGTTATGAGCAAGGGTCTTGTTGGTTAATTGGTTAGTTCATGTTCCTGCCACCCAGACATTCCGGGTTCGATCCAGGTCGAGGCCTCTAAGATTTTCATGTGAGGCATGGAAATCCTTACATTTACCGTCCATCAAACGGGACGTTAAGCCGGCGCTTCTAAACCATTTGTGGTGTCAGTTATTCGTAAAACATCACTAACCCTCCTATTAAAGGGTTTAGTCAAAATTTAAAACCCTGAATAATAGTTTTGAATATATAGTAGTATTCTATATAAAATATATATTTATTTCTTTGTGGTTTTAGAAGCAAGAAAAGCAGGTGTGCTGTCAGTTAGACACGTGTTGTTTCTAGTTAAAGCTATGAAAACTTATTGTAAAATCACGGCTCTGTGGATTATACCCGAAATGCCTTCACTTGGAATCACAAAGTCCAAGAAGAACAATATCTTTTTTCTTAGGGAGTTTGCAAAAAGGGTCCAACGTATCTAGCTCTATATTCAGTTACAACGCTGCGCTATAGACTGCAACGGCTTATTATGAATGAGGAATACATTTTGCATCCAAAGTACCTATAGGATCCTTTTTAAGGATCCTGCATTTAAAGGATCTTTTAACCAACGATTCAGAATGATCTCACTATGAAAACACGAAAGTCACTATTTCTGTTGATATATTCGGCTGTCTAGGTGGAGCTCCCCAAACCTCTGAATCGCGAGCGACTTTGACAGTTACAAAGTCTTCCCTGTACAAAATAATGTTTTATATATAATTAATGGTTTTGCTGTTTTGACGACGTAATTGGCCTTATTTTCTTTCATTTTCGATTTGATATTATCCTTTTCCATGATTACTGCATTCAAGAATATAAAAAATGGCGAAGGAATCATGACTAGCTTGATGCTCCCAAAGATATTCAAAAAAATAAATCTTCTTTCCCTTCACTCTAAGACAAGGTTTACCCTTTAGCTGTTCATTGGCAAATCCGGCATTTATTTCCAGTTCTAACCGAAGACAGTAAACAAACGTAATTTTACAGTAAAACAGACTAACCAGTAATACAAAAAGAATGACAGGTATAAGAAAAGTGATAATCGAAGGAAGGAAAATTCTGAGAGGTAAAATATTGACAGCGACCATTTCTCTTGTGATGTCATTGTTACTTTTCATCGTTTAAAAGTAATGATCTAAAAGTTTTTGATTGGAAGATTTTTCGAAAATCGTTTACACAAGTTTTTTGGTTTCTTTTATACAAAATGACCATCAAAAATTATTGCTAACATTAACTCTACATTGAAAATAAGAAATCCTCATGTAATTCTGCCAAGTCATTATCTACATAAATAATTAACACATTTACATTTCTTAATTCAATTCTTTTACATTTCTTACGAAAACAAAAAAATAAGACGATTTTACATGTTAAGTGGTAAGTGATTATTACATGTAAAGTAACGTACGCGTAAGAAATTCTGATATAACACCATATATTGTGCTGAGCTGGCGATGAGTAGGGGCTACGTAACACTTGGAGATAGTGGGACAGAATTTGTTCTACTCCCGAGTCAGTCAGTCGTACAAACACGGTGAAATAACTTCAGTGTACAGTTATAATAACTTTCTCTATACGAGTTTTTTCCAATTTTTCTCCCACCTGAACCCCAAAAAACCCTAATTTTTTTGGAGTTTGAATTTAAGGTACGATGTCATTTAATTTAAAATACAATTTAATTACTTCTTATTTTAATACTTTCTAATGGTTGATTCTTATTAAGATCAAAGTAACTGTTATTGTGCTGTTATTCACGTAGGCTCTGGTTCCCACCGCGCCGGGTAGCTGAAATTTCTCATCCTGAATTGAATTGTATCCACTCTACTTATTGTTTACCTTAAAAAACTAATATAACATATTGATATTAATTTAATTATAATCTACTTAATGCTAAGACTTATTCGCCAATGTGAACATTACCTTTAATATGAGTGTAGCAGCAATGAAGGTGAAACATCAAAATACCTCTAGTACTCTCTTTCAAAAAGCTTCTTAACTTAATATTTTCAGTAAGTATTTCTTTCAATAAACTTGTAGACTTAATAACTACAGTCCCTACTTTTTTCAATAGAATTCTCAACTTCAAAACTTTCTTTCTTCAAACTTACCAATATTGAAATAACCTCCATGTGCTCTTTTAATATAGTTTTTTTAGAAACTGCTTTAATAAGCTTTCTAAACTTTAATCTTACCAACACCAAAATAACTCCAATGTGCTCTTTTAATATAGTTTTAGAACTGCTTTAATAAGCTTTCTAACCCTAACTTTAATTACCCAACACCAAATAACTCAATGTGCTCTTTTAATATAGTGTTTAGAACTGCTTCAATAAGCTTTCTAACCTAACTTTAATCTTACCAACACCAAAATAACTCCAATGTGCTCTTTTTAATATAGTTTTAGAACTGCTTTCAAAGCTAAGTGCTCTTCTTAAGAACTGCTTTAAAGCTTCTAACTTTAATCTTACCAACACCAAAATAACTCCAATGTGCTTTTTAATATAGTTTTTAGAATTTGCTTCAATAAGCTTTTCTAACCCTAACTTTAATCTTACCAACACCAAAATAACTCAAAATGTGCTCTTTTAATATAGTTTTAGAATGCTTTAATAAGCTTTCTAACCCTAACATTAATCTTACCAACACAAAATAACTCCAATGTGCTCTTTTAATATAGTTTTAGAATCTTTCAATAAGCTTTCTAACCCTAACTTTAATCTTACCAACACCAAAATAACTCCAATGTGCTCTTTTATATAGTTTTAGAATGCTTCAATAAGCTTTCTAACCCTAACTTCTTACAACACCAAATACTCCAATGTGCTCTTTTAATATAGTTTAGAATTGCTTCAATAAGCTTTTAACCTATTTAATCTTACCAACACCAAAATAACTCCAATGTGCTCTTTTAATTAGTTTAGAATTGCTTCATAAGCTTTCTAACCCTAACTTTAATCTTAAAACCAAAATAACTCAATGTGCTCTTTTAATATAGTTTTAGAATTGCTTCAATAAGCTTTCTAACCCTAACTTTAATCTTACCAACACCAAATAACTCCAATGTGCTCTTTTAATATAGTTTAGAACTGCTTCAATAAGCTTTTCTAACCCTAACTTTATCTTACCAACACCAAATAACTCCAATGTGCTTTTTAATATAGTTTTAGAATTGCTTCAATAAGCTTTCTAACCTAACTTTAATCTTACAACACAAAATAACTCCAATGTGCTCTTTTAATATAGTTTTAGAATGCTTTAATAAGCTTTCTAACCCTAACTTTAATCTTACCAACACCAAAATAACTCCAATGTGCTCTTTTAATATAGTTTTAGAATTGCTTCAATAAGCTTTCTAACCCTAACTTTAATCTTACCAACACCAAAATAACTCCAATGTGCTCTTTTAATATAGTTTAGAATTGCTTCAATAAGCTTTCTAACCCTAACTTTAATCTTACCAACACCAAAATAACTCCAATGTGCTCTTTTAATATGTTGAAGCTGCTTCAATAAGCTTTCTAACCCTAACTTTAATCTTACCATACAAAATAACTCCAATGCCTCTTTTATATTAGTTTTAGAATTGCTTCAATAAGCTTTCTACCCTAACTTTAATTTACAACACAAAATAACTCCAATGTGCCTTTTAATATAGTTTTAGAATTGCTTAATAAGCTTTCTAACCCTAACGTTTAATCTTACCAACACAAAATAACTCCATGTGCTCTTTTAATATAGTTTTAAATTGCTTCATAAGCTTTCTAACCTAACTTTAATCTTACCAACACCAAAATAACTCCAATGTGCTCTTTTAATATAGTTTTAGAATTGCTTCAATAAGCTTTCTAACCTAACTTTAATCTTACCAACACCAAAAATCCAATGTGATTCTTTAATATAGTTTTAGAATTGCTTCAATAAGCTTTCTAACCTAACTTTAATCTTACCAACAAAATAAAATGTGCTCTTTTAATATAGGTTTTAGAATTGCTTCAATAAGCTTTCTAAACCCTAACTTATCTTACCAACACCAAAATAACTCCAATGTGCTCTTTAATATAGTTTTAGAATGCTTCAATAAGCTTTCTAACCCTAACTTTAATCTTACCAACCAAAATAACTCAAAATACTCAATTTTCAAAACTGTGCTCTTTTAATATAGTTTTAGAACTGCTTTAATAAGCTTTCTAACCCTAACTTTAATCTTACCAACACCAAAATAATCCAATGTGCTCTTTTAAATATAGGTTTTAGAATTGCTTCAATAAGCTTTCTAACCCTAACTTTAATCTTACCAACACCAAAATAACTCCAATGTGCTCTTTTAATATAGTTTAGAATTGCTGTCATAAGCTTTCTAACCTAACTTTAATCTTACCAACACCAAAATAACCTCCAATGTGCTCTTTTAATATAGTTTAGAACTGCTTCAATAAGCTTTCTACCTAACTTTATCTTATAACTCCAATGTGCTCCTCAATAACCTTATAACCCTAACTTTAATCTTACCAACACCAAAATAACTCCAATGTGCTCTTTTAATATAGTTTTAGAATTGCTTCAATAAGCTTTCTAACCTAACTTTAATCTTACCACACAAAATAACTCCAATGTGCTCTTTTAATATAGTTTTAGAATTGCTTCAATAAGCTTTCTAACCCTAACTTTAATCTTACCAACACCAAAATAACTCCAATGTGCTCTTTTAATATAGTTTTAGAACTGCTTCAATAAGCTTTCTAACCCTAACTTTAATCTTACCAACACCAAAATAACTCAATGTGCTTTAATATAGTTTTAGATGCTTCAATAAGCTTTCTAACCTAACTTTAATCTTACAACACAAAAATAACTCAATGTGCTCTTTTAAATAAGTTTTTAGAACTTGCTTCAATAAGCTTTCTAACCCTAACTTTAATCTTACCAACACCAAAATAACTCCAATGTGCTCTTTTAATATAGTTTTAGAATTGCTTCAATAAGCTTTCTAACCCTAACTTTAATCTTACCAACACCAAAATAACTCCAATGTGCTCTTTTAATATAGTTTTAGAATTGCTTCAATAAGCTTTCTAACCCTAACTTTAATCTTACCAACACCAAAATAACTCCAATGTGCTTTTTTAATATTTTAGAATTGCTTCATAAGCTTTCTAACCTAACTTTAATCTTACCAACACCAAAATAACTCCAATGTGCTCTTTTAATATAGTTTTAGAATTGCTTCAATAAGCTTTCTAACCCTAACTTTAATCTTCCAACACCAAAATAACTCCAATGTGCTCTTTTAATATAGTTTTAGAACTGCTTCAAATAAGCTTTCTAACCCTAATTTAATCTTACCAACACAAAATAACTCCAATGTGCTCTTTAATATAGTTTAGAATTGCTTCAATAAGCTTTCTAACCCTAACTTTAATCTTACCAACA
>JACMZG010001893.1:478818-479833 GCA_018340805.1 Microvelia longipes | reverse complement strand
TGCTTCAATAAGCTTTCTAACCCTAACTTTAATCTTACCAACACCAAAATAACTCCAATGTGCTCTTTTAATATAGTTTTAGAACTGCTTCAATAAGCTTTCTAACCCTAACTTTAATCTTACCAACACCAAAATAACTCCAATGTGCTCTTTTAATATAGTTTTAGAATGCTTCAATAAGCTTCTAACCTAAATCTTAACTCCAATTGCTCTTTAATATAGTTTTAGAACCAACTATCCCTAATTTTAGTCTTCCCAATTACAAAATAACTCCAATGTTTTCTTTCAATATAGTTTTAGAACTGCTTCAAAAATCTTGCTAACCCTAATTTTAGTCTTCCCAGCCACAGAATAACTCCAACGCGGTTTTAGGATATAGTTTTAGAATTGCTTCAATAAGCTTGTTAACCCTAAAATTAATCTTCTTAACTTCAAAATAACTCCGACACTTTCTTACGATATAGCTTTAGAACTGAATACTTCCTTTGACCTGACTGCTGATTGTAAAAATAATTCTGATGTTATATTTTGATCAACTATAATTTCAACTAATATTACAAGAAAGTTATTGTGTTTGCAAAAAAACCCGAAACCGGGATGTCAACGGCATTATCCGTTTCAGACATTTTCAAGGCCTCCTGAGTGGTTTTCTCAAAGTTGTCTCAATGGATGTGTGTATGTCTGTGTGAGTGTGTGTGGATGTGTGTGTCTGTTATCATAGTAGCGCTTAGTGATTTATGCTACAGAGTTAAAACTTTGTTCAAAAATCAGTCTACCGCTGTAGTTGTGCTATTCAGAAAATATTTTTTATGACGCCAATAACCTGCAATAATGAGTCGATAAAATTTCGAAAAATCATAAAACGCGGAAAATTATGCGACCGGATTGAGATTTAGCACGCATGTAGTTATGTATAAAACTAACATATGTGCTTACTTTACATACTAACATAACTTTCATCTCATTATTAGCATTAGTTTAATTATAATAATTAAGTCATTTGATAATAATTATC
>JACMZG010001893.1:381318-473818 GCA_018340805.1 Microvelia longipes | reverse complement strand
CATTCTTCGGAATTAATTGAAGGTCAGAGTGAGTTCAGGCTCTGTCGGCGCCCTGATGAGTTAGACGTAACGAAACAGAGTGGGACATGACATTATGTCGAGCCATCAATGATGACGAATGTCGAATGATGGAACAGTTCCCAGATGTAGCATTGCATTTTGCTTGTTACATTTCCTAGGTGTCTCTCGCACAATTATATTGTGAAAAGCGTATAATTATTATGTTGGTTATACAGAACTATGCCTCTAAAATTGGTAGTGCACTCCATTATTTGCACTAATGGTCAAAGATATTCAAGTTACTCCTTCGATGTTTCATTATCCAACCAATTTGTAAGTCCCTCTAGTAACAATATCTCTCTGATTTTAAGTATCTAGTTGTCTGTACTCTATTTTGATTGGTACTCTAGAGTGATGTAAACGCTATTGTGCGAATGAGTATTTAAATAAAACCTAAAAATTAAAGCAATTGTAATATAAATGTTTCTATTGTATGTTTCAAGTTGAATGTCAAGGTGCTCAGTCAAATGACGGTCTATTATGTCTTGTGTATAAAATATAATAATTGTATTATATCTTATTTACTGGCGCCTTGCTGATTTATACAAAAGATTTAAAGGCTTAAGTATCTTAAGTATGATGGCTGTCACGTCTTGGAGAATATTATCACATTATACCCCAACACAATGCGTTTAGAATAACACCTTCAAAATATAAACATCAAATTAAACGACTTCTTGCATAGAGATATATTTACTAGAGGGGTTCATAGGTTAAATTTTGAAACATCAAAAAAATAACCTGACCACCTACGCTTATAAATATAATCAAATAATCAGTACAAAATTACAGTAACTTATATAGTAGAACGTTAAAAATACAAATCAAAACACAATTAATGTACAGGAAGTCGAAATCAATTGTTTTATTATAACCTTAACTCACTCTTAAAGGAGGTTTCATTGAGGTTATAGAGAGCCCTTAAGAGCCCCAAGATAGGCTATGCCCCTCTCGTATATATCTCTATGACTTCTTGTGTCAAATGACAAGTACTTATTGGCTGCTTATTGATTCCCTATATCATAGACTAGGAAAAGGAGGCTTTGTAATAAAAAATAATCGGGTACGGGGTACCTCGAAAGGTTTCCTTACTACATTGTATAAGCTAAGCTCATCCTCGATACTTCGGACTCGCTTCGCTTGTCCTCAAAATAAGCAATCCGCTAAATTTTTACTACAACACGTCTTCGGACTCGCTTCGCTCCTCCTCAGATAATAAATTATTTTTATTTCCAACTGTCACTACTTCAAGTACTAATCTCGCTCGGTACTGTTTAATTTTTATGAACAAAAAAATATATACATGCCGTATTGAAACGAAAAAGGAATACACTTACGTATCAAATTTTAACTCAAATAGACTATTTTTCTTGTTTAAAAAAAATATTTTTTTTTAAAAAACATATACAAGTCATTCGATAAAAATTGAACAAATGCTGATAATGAGATGGAACTTGAGACATATGTTGGACTTATATTTGATTACATAAAAAACAATCCGCGTTTTTTTGAAATTTTTGAAAATTGTACGGAGTAACTATTTATGGGTATTGACTTTATTAAAAATTATTTTCCAGATAGCACACAAGACTAAGGATTGATTTTTGGGCCAAGTTTTTAAATTTCAAGCATAAATGCTGTATATGTTACTATAATTTTATTTTAATTATTAGAATATATTAATTGTCGAATGCGTTCAGGTTACTTTTTCAATGTTTCAAAATTCAACCTATAGGGCCTCCCTAGTAATAATATCTCTATGATTTAAGCTTTCGATTGTATGATTAGGTCTTCATCAGAAAGTGTTAAACAAACTAAAACAGTTAACAGAAAGAAACACATAAGATATTTAAACATACTCAGCTGTGTATACTATTGAAGAATGAACTACAAACTGAATAAAGATCTAGCCACGGGGCTTTACATTAAGGTTGAGGGCTCAAAAAATTTGCTCAAGAATTTAACTAAAGAATTATTAACAATTTTGACTAGAGAAAGTAAACAAGAAAAAATATTAAATTTTAACAAATCATTAACAAAAATATAAAATTAACAATAAAAAAGTACAAAGAGAAAAAAAGTTTCTTTATACATATGGTCAATAAACGCTATTTTATGAATAAGCATTGTTTATTGATAATGATATAAACAAGCAGATAAACTTGCTAGAGTCGCAGAAACCATTCAGCAGAAAGTCGCAGAAAGATTCATTGGACCAAATCTGTTCTTCCCGTCTCAGTGACACATGCTAAGACATTATTGGATAGCTGGTTAATTAACAACCTGAAACTTAACTGGCATGCCTTTGCTGGTTGCAGACAAAAAAATGTTTATTACAGGACCATCTTAAGGAAGACAAATATTCTAATTTAACTCTGCAAGCTTGCCTTGCCTTAGGAACCTAGTTAGTGTCTTGATCTGCCACTGTCGGTCTAATTTTAATACTTTACCTTACTTTAATCTGAAAGGCTACTGTTCTATGTGTGATTATTATAAGGAGGCAGCTTTCCATCTGCTTGCAGTTGGAATTAACTGTTCTTTGCTCAGTTTGTAGTTCATTCTTCGATAGTATACACAGCTGAGTATGTTTAAATATCTTATCTGTTTCTTTCTGCTAACTGTTTTAGTTTGTTTAACACTTTCTGATGGAAGACCTAATCATACAATCGAAAGCTTAAATCATAGAGATATTATTACTAGGGAGGCCCTATAGGTTGAATTTTGAAACATCGAAAAAATAACCTGAGCACATTCGACAATTAATATATTCTAATAATTAAAATAAAATTATTGTAACATAATACAGCAGAACTTTAAAAATTCAAATTCAAACAGAAACAATGAAATGATGGAAGCCAGAAATAATGAATTTATTATAATCTTAACTCGCTGTTGGAGGAGATTTAAATGAGGTTATACAAAGCTCCTGAGAGCCCAAAAATTATGTTTCAGGCGTCTCAACGTATTGAGATAGGCTATGCCCCCTCTAGTATAATATATCTCTATAGATTAATTGTTGTAAATTTTCCCTAATTTATACCGTAGGTATATAGGAAAAGTATTTTGTTTGTAAAAATATCCGAAATCGGGATGAAACCGGAATTATCCGTTTTAGGCGTTTTTAAGGCCCTCTTGAGTGGTTTTCGCAAAGTTGTCTGTCTGTGTGTGTGTGTGTGTCTGTTATCATCGTAGCGCCCAGTGTATTTATGCTAGAGAGTTAAAATTTGGTACAAAAATCAGTTTACCGCTGTAGTTGTGCTATTCGGAAAATAATTTTTTATGACTTGATTAACTTGCAATAATGACTCAGCAAAAACTTCGAAAAAACATAAAACGCGGAGAAATGATGCGATCAGATTGAGGTTTAGCACGCATGTGACTATGTATAAGACTAACGTATGTCCATAGTTTCATCTCATTATCAGCATTAGTTCAATTTGTATTGAATGACTTGTGTACGTTTCTTAAAAAAATTAGGGAATGGTCTGTTTGGAATTAAATTTGGTACGAGTGTATACCATTACCTAATAAATAAGTACACTAAGTTTCGTTTCAATGCAACAAGTATATCTATGACTTTTTTGGATCATAAAAATCAAGAAACATTGAGCGTGGTCAGTGCACTGACCGCTGAGAATGATACGGATGCATTTACTATCTGAGATGAGCGAAGCAAATCTAAAGGCATGTTGCAGTATAAATTTGGCGAACTTTATTTCTGAAGACGAGCGAAGCGAGTCCGAAGCATGGAGAATGAGCGTAGCGGATCCGATGTAATGAAGAAAAATTCCGAGGTACCCCGTACCCGATTTTTTATGTTTACTATGACCCTAACTTTTTAATAATTATTATTAAGTATCATTGATAATTGAATAGGAATAAGTGGGCTAGCGCAGGGCTCAGCGGTATGACACTTACTGTTTTTGTAAATATATTAGGTAGACTTTAATCTAACAATAATAAATAGAATTGTTTTTATTAGTGGCATCTGCAACTAAAAACTCTATTTACCAAACGAGACTTTTGGAGCCTATTGTAATGCTACCTAAAGCACAGACTTAAGTTGGTTATACAACCTAGCAAATAACGCTTATAGCAAACAACCCCATGTCTTAATTACGCTGTTCACTCACCATAAATACTTAAATAAGATAAGTTAAATCCTAGGTTAGAAAATAATGTGACTAGTTCAAAATCGTTACGACCCTCTTCTCATTGGTTCCTGCCTAAGTGTCACTTTACCTTACCTAAGACTGCGGTTATAGTCATTCTAATGATTATTCTCAGTTTTTGAATGATACGGATATGTTTTTGTTGAAAGGTAGAGGTGTGATGGAGGAGTATGGCCCCATTGCTACCGCTTGTTTCTATGGGAACAGCCAGTTGGATGGGCTTGAGTGCCATCCCGCTGTTTGCTCTGGCTTTGACATTTCTCAGATATTCAACCATCGATCCAGAATCCAGACCCATCGATGTCCGTCAGGTAATACTTCCCATTTGTATTGATTGAGATTGTGGTACATATGCTCTTTGGTTTCATAGTATTTTTATCATAAAGTCACTAACATGGTGTGCGTTGTACGTATTGTCCTGGTGGTTGATGCGTACTTAATGAAGTTGGTTTGAAGTTGTTTACTTTTGTAATTGCTTCAATTAATAAATAGAAGTGACGTAACACCATAAAGTAGAACATCCATTTTTGCATCCATGTTTAGATACATCGAAAATAAATCTGGTATCTCTATGAATCTCTGGCGTGAATGTATCAGCTCAAAATATTGTGTTATATGCACTACTATACAAACGGCAAATCCCATTCAAACGTCATTCCAAACAAAATCATGTAAAGGTGAGTAGTCAAGCAGTCAAAGCAGTGGCGTAGATAGCGGGGGCAGGGAGGGCATTGCCCCCTCAGTTTTGGCCGGGGGGCATCAAAACGCCTCAGTATTATGTTTATATTTTTGTTATTTTTATTTTATTTTTAAAAGACTAAGATGTCATACGTTTTTTCCATACGTCACAATGTAATTAGTCATGAAAACCCAAAATAAAGTAAAGGGGCTAAGTATTATGGGATAGTAGGAGAATATCAGTCTGAGACAATAGGTATATAGTTCGGGTGACATCGGTTAACAAGAAGTTGTAAGTGAGCTTCTGTCGCTTAAAAATTTGATACTACTTTATACATATATATATATATATATATATATATATATATATATATATATATTATATATATATATATATATATATATATATATATATATATATATATTTGTGTGTGTATGTGTGTGTGTGTGTGTGTGTGTGTGTGTGTGTGTGTGTATTGTTATGAAGCATAGCAGTAATTGAAGGTAACATCAATATAGTGGTTTTATTATTTGGACACAATAACACCTTATGCCATCACGTATTTAGTAAGTCTGTTACAAAGATGTTTTGGAATTAAACAATACCTGGTTATTCTGTTCAAAAATTAGAACCTATCAGTTCAAGGACCGGTCTTAGGCTTTACGTAAGTGACCTGAATTTAAAAAAAATATATATTTAAAAACTGGTTTTAAATTATTTAAAGTTGTTAAAAAGACTTTTATTATAGCGCATCCAAGAATTTTATATTAACCTTAGCTTTAATATTAACTTTAATAACTCTAGAGTCTGTGGCTTTATGTGAGAAAGAATTTCATTTAATACGCTCATCTCTTTATCGAGACAGAACCTATTGCCTAAATCTTATATAATTCCTATAGAATATTCTTGGCCAAGATTGAGTAGGTAGCTGTTGAGTAAACTTGACCTCGCCCTCGCATTAAAACAACTTTTAGCGGATTTAATAATAGTTTTATTCTGAAATACGCTTTATAGTAGTGGGAGCCGGATCAGCTGGAGCCGTGGTGGCTAACAGACTTTCTGAAGTCAGAAACTGGTCTGTACTTCTATTGGAGGCAGGAGGAGATGAAACAGAAATCTCAGACGTGCCATCTCTGGCTGGATATCTCCAGTTAACAGACCTCGACTGGAAGTATCAGACAGCTCCTCCACCGGAACATTCTCCTTACTGTCTGGCCATGAATGCTGACAGATGCTTTTGGCCCAGAGGAAAAGTTCTTGGCGGTTCATCGGTTCTCAACGCCATGCTGTACGTCAGAGGGAATTCCTTAGATTATGATTATTGGAAAGAATTAGGCAACGAAGGCTGGTCCTACCCCGAGGTACTTCCTTACTTCTTAAAATCAGAAGACAACAGAAACCCGTACCTAACGAAAACACCTTACCACAAGAAAGGAGGTTACTTAACTGTACAGGAGGCTCCTTGGAGAACTCCTTTAGCTATCGCCTTTCTTAAAGCCGGCATGGAGATGGGATATCCCGTCAGAGATATAAATGGTGCCTCTCAAACGGGTTTCATGCTTGCTCAAGGGACGATCCGAAGAGGGTCTCGTTGCAGTACATCTAAAGCTTTCTTGAGACCGATTAGATTACGGAAAAATTTACACGTTTCATTATATAGCCATGCAACAAAAATAATTTTCAGTAAATCTAATAAGCCTAGAGCTCTAGGTGTTAGGTTTTTACGTGACGGAGAGTATAAATATGTTAGAGCTAGAAAAGAAGTGATACTATCCGCGGGAGCTATTAACTCCCCTCAATTACTTATGTTGTCTGGAGTAGGACCAGCAGAGCATTTAGAAAAGATGGGAATAAGGGTCATAAGAAATCTTAATGTGGGTTACCACCTTCAGGATCATGTTGGATTAGGTGGACTAACTTTTATCATTAACGACCCTATAACCTTTAAAAGGTCTAGATATCAAGGTGTATCGGTGGCTTTGGATTATATCATAAATGAGAGAGGTCCGATGACATCTCTAGGAGGAGTAGAAGGTTTGGCCTTCGTAAACACCAAGTACGCGGATAAATCAGGAATGTGGCCGGACATTCAGTTTCATTTTGCTCCTAGCTCGGTCAATTCTGACGGAGACCAAATTCGTAAAATATTAAACTTGAGAGACCGCGTTTACAACACAATGTATAAACCGATCACTGAAGCTGAAACTTGGACGCTGCTTCCTCTTCTATTACGTCCAATCAGCAGCGGAAGAGTTAGTCTCAAACATCCGAACCCTTTAGTCCCACCGTTAATAGAACCCAATTATTTTACTCACAAACGAGATATCGAAGTACTCGTCGAAGGAATAAAAATAGCTCTCAACGTTTCCGACACAGCGGCTTTCCGTAGATTCGGTTCGAGACCTCTTCTTACGCCCATGCCTGGATGTACTAAATATCCGTGGAATTCTGATCTTTATTGGGAATGTGCCATAAGACACTTTACTTTCACGATTTATCATCCGACAGGAACTTGTAAAATGGGAGTTGACAAAGAAGCAGTCGTAGATCCCAGGTTGAAGGTTTACGGTATCGAGAACCTGAGAGTAATCGATGGATCCATCATGCCTAATATCGTAAGTGGCAATCCCAACGCTCCCATCATAATGATCGGGGAAAAGGGAGCCGATATGATCAAGCAAGACTGGAACATTCGAACAGAATTTTAATTAGCTCAAATTTCTAAAGATGTGACAGCCATTTTCCTATGCCATGAACAAAAACACATTTAAGTTGATAATTGTTTGTTTTTAAGCCTAAGTTTAGCTTTAAGAACTTTATTGTACATAATACTGTGATTAGAAAATTAAATTAAAGATTTAAAGTATTCAAAAAATAATGTATAAAATAATAATAAATGCCCAAAGAAATTCTCAATGAAACAGATAAGGAAAACCATAAAAAAATGATGAACATACTGTACAGAATTTACATTATTAAGTGAGACCAGCCAAAGATATTCAGCACTTTTTAGGATGCTCAACCTGAGCTGTCAAACTAAGTAATATGGTTAAACTTCCAATTGAAACCATCCATCCCACTCGAGATAAACCTAGTGACAAGAGAAGTGCTGGTATCCTTAATGATGAAAATAGTGGAGACTGGGTACTTCATTTATAATTTTTTAATTACTACCTTAGACATATTTTTATAAATTTAATGATCTGCTGAAGGTCATAGTCGGCCTATCTATTGTGTTGATCATATTAGAAAAGTTTGTTTATAAACAAGTCTGTTCAGGACGATAATAATTAAGGTATCAATGATAAAATTGGGAACTATTTAGATAAGCCATCTGACTTATATTCTTTCAGTGTTCAGATTTTCAGCCAAGGATACTGAATTTTATCGGCTTTAGCTTTCTTTCGTAGAATTGCTTCATTAAGAGGTTTTCTTGTAATTATGAATTTGTTTAGTAAATAATTATAAAAATAAGAATAAATTTGAAATAAATAAATATCTAGTCTATTACTTAGGTTATATAAGATAATTTACGACTGTAAGTCATAGGATTGTTCCCGTCTTGTTTACAAGGATGTTGATTGCTGTACGCTCATTTGTCCTATTTGTATGCTTTTCAGCTGCATGCTCATATGACCACACTGTATGCTCTTTCGCCGTGCTGTATGCTCTTACGACGCGCTGTATGCCCATATGTCCTTGTTGTATACTCTTACGCTTCGTTGTATGCTCATATTATCTTTGCTGTATGGTCTTACGCCTCGCTGTATACTATTTCACAGCATACATTTGTCAAACTTCATGTGGACTCTAAAAATTGTATGATTTCAAATAGACGATAAAACTCATCACATGTGACCTCATTCTTTTAAAATAAGCCATAAATCGAGAAAAAAATTGGAAAAAGTATTAACATTTAATTTTTTAACGATTAAAAATTTTTTAAAGAGGGCAATTTAAATTTTTGATAAAAAATGCATTTTTAGCAAATGAAGAATGTTTGAATAAGAAAAGCTTAGAAATATAAGTTTTAGAATATTTTTTTAACTTGATAGTTTACAACCCTAAAATATCACCCAATTATGCGTCTATAAAAATATTTATTTTTTCACGAACTTAACGAAAAATTAAGGTGTTCATGAGAGGTTTTAGAAAAAAAACTTCTTAGGGGTTCGATAGAGATAAAATAATATAGTAATAATAATACTTTATTAAAACCACCTAATCAGACATCTAATTTCCATTTATGTATAAATTTCTTCTTATATATTTATTGTTAAATACTATTTTTATAACACGTGTATTTTTTTATAAATATTTCATTATGGTTATGTAAATAAAGAGATGTTACCAAAAAAATTTGTTCAGTTAAACCAGAATACCAAATAACTAGCAATTCAGCTAGTTATACCAGCTCCAAATAACAGCTTTGTCATTGGAGATTTGGCAAAACTATTTAGATAATTTGACATCTTTTCTTTATGGATTTTGTCATAGAGATATTATTACTAGAGGGGCCTAATAGGTTAAAATTTAAAACATCGAAAAAGTTACCTGACAACCTTCGCTAATAAAAAATTACTAATTACTTATAAAGTTAAAAATACAAATCAAAACACAAGAAATGAACGGGAAGCCAAAATGAATTGATTTATCATAACCCTAACTTACTCTTGAAGGAGGTTTCAATGAGGTTACACAGAGCCCCTGAGAGCCCCAAAATGATGTTTCAGGCCTCTCAATGTATTGAGATAGGCTATGCCTCCTCTAGTATATATCTCTATGGAATTTGTGATGAGATATTTTTTTAATCCATTAAATTAAGTTGATTGATTATTTGAATTTTTATTATTTTAAAACAAGTTTAAGCAAGTTTAAATTATAGACGAAAACTATGCTGCCGTTTAAAATAATCTTCGTTTAGGAAATAGTTATTAGTTACTAGCCAGCAACATTAATATTGATAACAGATTTTTTTAATTTAAATCTGAGGATAGCCGAAGGATAAGGATCGACTAAACAACAATTTGCTGCAGAGGCGAAGTTGAGGTTAGAAAATTTAATTTCACTGATGAAGCGAAGCCGAGAAAAAAAATACCAACTTAAAACGAGTTTAAAATGTTTATGACATAAAAAATACTTTTTGTGAAACGTATTTTGAGCTATAACACTAGAAAAATGCTTAGCGAAAGCAAAATATACAAAATATATCCTAGAATAAAATCCTACAAAATATATTCATAGGAAACTATTTAAAAATTTTGGTTTTTTACTTTTCAAAAAAATTTAATTTTTATACTTAAACTTAATTTATATTTAAAAGTTCCGACCCATAAAAATGTGGACTTACACAAATTATAAATTTTGTTAGAATAAAATAATTATTTTAACAGAACCTGGAACAAATTTTTATACAAACACTCCTATTCACAGTACACTCAGTCCTTTTTTTCACTATGAAGTATTATTTTCGTAAAACATAATAATTGTTCCTTCTGAAACGTATTTCTTTTTAAATTAAAAATAAAAAGCACTATATTCTCTCTGAAAGTACATTTCTCAATCTGTAAGAAGAATAATAGGGATTTCCTGAATAACCTTAAATAAAAATATAACTTAGGCTACGTTCGCAAATGCTAACCAATCAGATCGATTGACCGAAGGCCCTTGGTCAATCGAACTGAAAACAGCCCGTTTTGATGACATGATGATACCGTTCACTTTGCTAACATATTTTACTAGGTTAAAGTAAAAAAGAGAGCTTTGCTGATTTTTTTACTGGAGTAGAGTAAAAAAGAGCTTTGCTGACATATTTTACTAGGTTAAAGTAAAATAATTCTGGCGCGGTAGTCCGCATGCCGGGCGAATTTCCTTTGGATGCGTGTTTCCGTGCTTTTTACATTATATAAGTTTACAACTACTAAATAAATAATTCCGGCGCGGTGGTCCGCTGTCGGACGAATTTCATTTAGAATGCGTGTTTCCGTGCTAAACAACCCATTTCTTGCTTATGCAAGAACCATGCCCATTGCGTGGTTCCGGTTCATGCTTTAGAACCTAAGCAGTTACTCAATTGTCAAGCACTGCTCGTAACTCATTTTGTCTGTATTTTCCAAAGGAAATGCGCATAATCATCCAGTTGTTGTACAAAACTATGCCTCTAAAATTAGAAGTACGCACTATTATTTGCACTACTTTAAAGATTAGTTACTTATCTTTAAGCTTAGTCAGTTATCTTTAAAGGTTTTAGCGCATTTTCTTTGGAAAATACAGACAAAATGAGTTACGAGCAGTGCTTGACAATTGAGTAACTGCTTAGGTTCTAAAGCATGAACCGGAACCACGCAATGGGCATGGTTCTTGCATAAGCAAGAAATGGGTTGTTTAGCACGGAAACACTCATTCTAAATGAAATTCGCCCGACAGCAGACCACCGCGCCGGAATTATTTATTTAGTAGTTGTAAACTTATATAATGTAAAAAGCACGGAAACACGCATCCAAAGGAAATTCGCCCGACATGCGGACCACCACGCCAGAATTATTTTCTAGTTGTAAACTTATATTAGGTAAAAAAATAAAAAAATATTGTCCCTACTAGGATTTGAACCCAGGTACTCTGGGTTTGAGTGCACGCATCCAAAGGAAATTCGCCCGACATGCGGACCACCGCGCCAGAATTATTTTCTAGTTGTAAACTTATATTAAGTAAAAAAACGATAAAAAATTATGGACCCTTCCAGGATTCGAACCCAGGTACCCTGAGTTTGAGTGGTCGTATTGACTCCGGACCACTGGTATTCAACTCAGAGGCCCAAAAAACATAGAAAACGACACCCTACTCGAAATTTAATTTTCAAGGACCGTAATTTTGGTTTTTTATAATTTTTGTGGTTTTTTCGACTTTTTGGTAACTTAAAATGGTCGTATCGACTTCGGACCGGTTTCATTCGATTCAGCGCCCAATTACATAGAAAACGACACCCTACTCGAATTTTTTTTTTTCGACCTAAATTTTGGTTTTCGGTCATTTACAATGGTTTTTTCGATTTTTAGGTCACTTAGAGTGGTCGTATCGACGACCGGTTTCATTCGATTCAGCGTCTCAAAAAACATAAATATTGACCTTTTTCGCGGCAAAAATATTAACCCTGAATTTTGCCGATTTTTTGAAAATTTCGCTGACTCAGCAAACCGGGTTGCTGACGTCACAAAAACCTGGTTTTCAATAGGGTTCGTGTCCTCCCAAAGGTTGATTTTTGTACCAAGTTTGGTTAAAAAATATTAATCCGTTCGAAAGATAGAGTGTTTACAAGAAAGTGTCTAGAATATATATATATATATATATATATATATATATATATATATATATATTATATTATATTATATATATATTATATATATATATATATTATATATATATATATATATATATATATATATATATATATATATATATATATAAGTCTCACGAAAATTTTTTTTTTCGTCATAAGGGACCTCTGAAACGGATTTGTGTCGTGGTCCGAGGTTCGAATTCCGCCATGACGCCTATCCATTAGGCGAATTTTCAAAGGAAATTCGCTAAAAGACTTTGCTGATTTTTTTTACTGGAGTAGAGTAAAAAGAGCTTTGCTGCTTTTTTTACTGGGGTAGAGTAAAAACATATTTACTAGGTTAAAAAGCTTTGCTGATTTTTTACTGGGGTAGAGTAAAAAAGAGCTTTGCTGACATTTTTACTAGGTTAAGTAAAAAGAACTTTGCTGATTTTTTACGGGGTAAGTAAAAGAGCTTTGCTGACATATTTTACTAGGTTAAAGTAAAAAAGAGCTTTGCTGATTTTTTTACTGGGGTAGAGTAAAAAAGAGCTTTGCTGACATATTTTACTAGGTTAAAGTAAAAAAGAACTTTGCTGATTTTTTTACTGGGGTAGAGTAAAAAAGAGCTTTGCTGATTTTTTTACTGGAGTAGAGTAAAAAAGAGCTTTGCTGACTTTTTTTACTGGAGTAGAGTAAAAAAGAGCTTTGCTGGCTTTTTTTTACTGGGGTGAGTAAAAAAAAGCTTTGCTGACTTTATTTTACTGGAGTAGAGTGAAAAAGAGCTTTGCTGACTTTTTTACTGGGGTAGATTAAAAAATTCTGGCGCGGTGGTCCGCATGTCGGGCGAATTTCCTTTGATGCGTGTTTCCGTGCTTTTTATATAAGTTTACAACTACTAAATAAATAATTCCGGGCGCGGTGGTCCGCTGTCGGGGAATTTCATTTAGAATGCGTGTTTCCGTTCTAAACAACCCATTTCTTGCTTAAGGTTCTGGTTCATGTTTTGCCAATTGTCAAGCTCTGCTCGTAACTCATTTTGTCTGTATTTTCCAAAGGAAATGCGCTAAAACCTTTAAAGATAACTGACTAAGCTTAAAGATAAGTAACTAAGCTTTAAACTAGTGCAAATAGTGCGTACTTCTAATTTTAGAGGCATAGTTTTGTACAACCAACTGGATAATTATGCGCATTTCCTTTGGAAAATACAGACAAAATGAGTTACGAGCAGAGCTTGACAATTGAGTAACTGCATATGGTTCTAAAACATGAACCAGAACCTTAAGCAAGAAATGGGTTGTTTAGAACGGAAACACGCATTCTAAATGAAATTCGCCCGACAGCGGACCACCGCGCCGGAATTATTTATTTAGTAGTTGTAAACTTATATAATGTAAAAAGCACGGAAACACGCATCCAAAGGAAATTCGCCCGACATGCGGACCACCGCGCCAGAATTTATATAAGTTTAAAACTACTAAATAAATCCGGCGCGGTGGTCCGCTGTCGGGCGAATTTCATTTAGAATGCGTGTTTCCGTGCTAAACAACCCATTTCTTGCTTATGCAAGAACCATGCCCATTGCGTGGTTCCGGTTCATGCTTTGAACCTAAGCAGTTACTCAATTGTCAAGCACTGCTCGTAACTCATTTTGTCTGTATTTTCCAAAGGAAATGCGCATAATCATCCAGTTGTTGTACAAAACTATGCCTCTAAAATTAGAAGTACGCACTATTATTTGCACTAGTTTAAAGATTAGTTACTTATCTTTTGCTTAGTCAGTTATCTTTAAGGTTTTAGCGCATTTCTTTGGAAAATACGACAAATGAGTTACGAGCAGTGCTTGACAATTGAGTAACTGCTTAGGTTCTAAAGCATGAACCGGAACCACGCAATGGGCATGGTTCTTGCATAGCAGAAATGGGTTGTTTAGCACGGAAACACGCATTCTAAATGAAATTCGCCCGACAGCGGACCACCGCGCCGGAATTATTTATTTACTAGTTGTAAACTTATATTGTAAAAAGCACGGAAACACTCATCCAAAGGAAATTCGCCCGACATGCGGACCACCGCGCCAGAATTATTTTTAGTTGTAAACTTATATTAGGTAAAAAACGATAAAAAATTATTTTCCCTACTAGGATTTGAACCAGGTACTCTGGGTTTGAGAGCTCGCATCCAAAGGAAATTCGCCCGACATGCGGACCACCGCGCCAGAATTATTTTCTAGTTGTAAACTTATATTAAGTAAAAAAAAAAACGATAAAAAATTATCGACCTTCCAGGATGTGAACCCAGGTACCCTGAGTTTGAGTGGTCGTATTGACTCCGGACCTGCATTCAACTCAGAGGCCCAAAAACATTGAACGACGCCCTAAATTTATTTTTTTACGACCGTAATGTTGGTTTTCTATATTTTTTGGTGTTTTTTCGACTTTTTGGTAACTTTAAAGTGGTCGTATCGTCTTCGGACCGATTCTTCGATTCAGCGTCTCAAAAAAATATTAACCTTTTTTTCGCGGAAAAAATATTAAACCTGAATTTTGCTGATTTTTTTTGAAAATTTTCGCTGACTGACAGCAAACCGGGTATGACGTATGTGGCGCGCCCACCGCGCCAGAATTATTTTCTAGTTGTAAACTTATATTAAGTAAAAAAAAAATAAAAAATGATCGACCTTCCAGGATGTGAACCCAGGTACCCTGAGTTTGAGTAGTTGTATTGACTCCGGACCTCAGGCATTTATCTCAGAGGCCCAAAAAACATTGAAAACGACACCCTACTCGAATTTATTTAACGACGTAATTTTTGGTTTTCTATTTTTTTTGTGGTTTTTTTCGACTTTTTGGAACTTAAAGTGGTCGTAATCGACTTCGGACCGTTTCATTCGATTCAGCGCCCAAAATTACATTGAAAACGACACCCTACTCGAAATTTTTTTTTTCGATCTATCTAATTTTAGGTCACTCGATTCTTTTTAGGTTCGTATTTCGACCAATTCAGCGTCTCAAAAAACTAAATATTGACCTTTTTCGCGGCAAAAATATTAACCCTGAATTTTGCCGATTTTTTGAAAATTTCGCTGACTCAGCAAACCGGGTTAATGACGTCACAAAAACCTGGTTTTCAATAGGGTTCGTGTCCTCCGAAGGTTGGATGTATATATATATACATATATATATATATATATATATATATATATTATATATTATATAAAGTTTCAAAAAAAGTATTTTTTCGTCATAAGGGACCTCTGAAACGGATTTGTGTCGTGGTCCGAGGTTCGAATTCCGCCATGACGCCTATCCCATTAGGCGAATTTTCAAAGGAAATTTGCTAAAAGAGCTTTGCTGACATATTTTTTGAGATTAATGTTGGTGTATCAAAATTATACATACCCCGAATAACATTATCTAAAAATTTAAAAGTATATCTACTTTCCAGTTTGGCAATGAAAAGTCTTTTTTTAAATAATTAGAGGCAGTAGAATGATGATAATAATAACATGAAATCTCATGTAATCTCATCTACCTACCAATCGGTAGGTACAAAATGTTTAAAGTAGTTATCATTAAAAGAAGGTTTAAACCAGCCCTTCCCAACCCTTGGGTCGCGACCCAGATTGGGTCGCGAACAATAGTTTTTGGGTCGCCAAATTTTTCTATTATTAACAATCTAAATACGGGCCTTCGGCCCGTAGCCGCTACGCGGCCTCGGCGCTTCGCGCCTCGTCCGCTCCGCGGCGTCGGCCGCTTCGCCCCCGGGCCGCTTCGCGGCCGGGGGCCTCCCTGTGGCCGCTTTGCGGCCACATTGTTGTTGTTTTTGTTATGTGTTGTTTCATTATTTTCTTGTTACATGGCATTTTGCCATGTATCTAGCGAATTTTCACAGCCTCTCCACACAGGCCCGCTTCGCGGGCCTGCGTGGCTTTCTCACAAACTTGATTTTACTAATTGAGATTTTATTAATACTCTATTATTAATAGTATGCTATAATATTAAAATTAAAAACATTATAAACAAAAATATATTATTCATGATTTTTGTTTTCAAATAAAAATACCGTTTCCGTCACTAAAGATTGTCTGATTGAGCTAAAACCGGTCGCAATGGTTTTAGAATGACTTCGACCATATAAAGACAACTTCAACTCTTACTTACATTTATGATTGTTTATAAAATTTAAAGAAAAATGTCAAATTTTTTTTGTAAACAAATTGTTTATTTGAGTAAAATCTTAAGGTTGAAAAAAATATATTCATGATTATTTAAAATAAAAATACCGTTTGCGTCACTTAGGATTGTCCGATTGAGCTGAAACTGGTCGCATTCGTTTTAGAATAACTTCGACCATATAAAGACTACTTGGATGTTCTTCCTCTTTACGGGTCTGCTTATCTCGGCGTGGTTCAATGGAAGCCATTTTTGCCCTGTCTCTCTGGGACAGCAGGCTTACCATGATGGAGCAAGAGGTAGAGGTTTCTCTTTTATACTATATCCCCACCCTCTAACACTACTGAACCCAACAGATATCGTACGAGTCTTTGACCTAGACGTATACATATATACAAGATTATATATATATATGTATACCAATTGCGCCATTTGTGATGGTTCGATTGAGCTGAAATTGGTCTTAATCGATTCAGCTAGCCGTCTACCTAAATACTAGATACCTTGTTTTAAAGCCATTTCAAGTTTCAAAAAAATTTTTTTCATGACGTCATAACTTTGGTTGATGACGTCATAATGTTTTTATAAACAATAGGCCTCGTAACCTCCACAACATCTCGCGATTTGCAAAGTTTCGTTTCAATTTGAGAACGCCTTCGAGAGTTATCGTTCGCCATACGAAAGGGTAGAAACTCTTACATACATATATATATATATATATATATATATATATATATATATATATACATATATATATAAACTTTTTTCGGACATATATTTTTGTTATCAGGAAGCCAATAGGAACCGATTCCACTCACTCCCACCCTCAACTTCCGTCATCCGAACAACCTCATAAGCGTCATTTTCATTATGAAAATTCGCTAAAAATTACCAAGATTTATGTAAAAAGAATATTATAAGCAAATAACAGACTTGCTTAAACAGATTATTTTTAGAAATTGATAATACTTTAAACATGCGATAACAGAAGAAGCCGCGGCCAAAACATTTCTTAGAAGTCCTTTACCGACAGAGGCAGCCGGCTTTATCAATTCTTGCTAACTTTGATGAATTGTTATACCTATGATAATACTGTGTTAAAAAGTTTCTTATTACTTCTTTTAAAGGTTCGGGTTATTAAAATTATAATGTTCAATTATATGTGAATTTGGTTCTAACATACATCAACGTAGTTTAATTTCGCGTACAAGTTTTATAATTACAATTGTTTCACCAGTTTATTTATTTTAGCGATTTCCTTTGGGAATAAAATTCGCTCATGGAATAGGCGTCATGGCGGAAGTCGAACCTCGGACCACGACACAAATCCGTTTCAGAGGTCCCTAATGACGAAAACATACGTTTTGCGAGACTTATATATGTATTTCTAGACACTTTCTTGTAAACACTCTATCTTTCGAACTGATTAATATTTTTTAAACAAACTTAGTACAAAACTCAACCTTCGGGAGGACAAGTTTTCAACCCTATTGAAAACCAGGTTTTTGTGACGTCATTAACCCGTTTGCTGAGTCAGCGAAATTTTCAAAAATCGGCAAAATTCAGGGTTAATATTTTTTACTGCAAAAAGGTCAAAAGTTATTTTTTTTGAGACGCTAAATCAAATTAAACCGGTCCGAAGTCGATACGACCACTCCAAGTGACCAAAAAGTCGAAAAAAAAACATTGTAAATTACCGAAAATCAAAATGTAGGTCAATAAAAAATTAATTTCGAGTAGGGTGTCGTTTTCTATGTATTTTGGGGCACTGAATCAAATGAAACCGGTCCGAAGTCAATAAGACCACTCTAAGTTACCAAAAAGTCGAGAAAACCCCAACAAATTATCGATAACCTCTGGCGCGGTGGTCCGCATGTCGGGCGAATTTCCTTTGGATGCGAGCACTCAAACCCAGAGTACCTGGGTTCAAATCCTAGTAGGGACAATAATTTTTTATCTTTTTTTTACCTAATATAAGTTTACAACTAGAAAATAATTCTGGCGCGGTGGTCCGCATGTCGGGCGAATTTTCTTTGGATGCGTGTTTCCGTGCTAACAACAATCCTGGTTGGAATGATAGTTTTTTATAGTTTTTTACATCATATAAGTTTATAACTACAGGATTATTCTAGCGCGGTGGTCCGCATGTCTAGCGAATTTCATTTAGAATAAGTGTTTCCGTGCTTAACAACCCGTTTCTTGCTTAAGGTTCCGGTTCATGCTTTAGAACCTAAGCAGTTACTTAATTGTCAAGCACTGCTCGTAACTCATTTTGTCTCTATTTTTCAAAGGAAATGCGCAAAAACCTTTAAGGATAACTGACTAAGCTTAAAGATAAGTTACTAAGCTTTAAACTAATGCAAATAATAGTGCGTACTTCTAATTTTAGAGGCATAGTTTTGTATAACCAACTGGATAATTATGCGCATTTCCTTTGAAAATACAGACAAAATGAGTTACGAGCAGTGCTAATTTTTATATTTAATTTAATTTTTATATTTTATTGCTATTATATAATATACTTTTTTTGAACTCCAATTAAACTACACTTTCTAAAACACAGAAAGTGTTTAGTTTTCTATTTAAGTATAAAAACCACATGAAAATTAGGATTTGACGATGTATGTAGGGTCATAACTAGTTCGGCAATAAATAAAAACGCCTGCAATTTTCGGGTTATGCAAAATAAATTCATTTGGGTCGCCAAACTTTAGAAAAGCAAATTATAGGGTCGCGGTACTGAAAAGGTTGGGAAACGCTGGTTTAAACTAATAATACATTGTTAAAAAATCAAAACTATCTTTAACAGCATCAATTGATGTTGTTAAAGATACATTAATTAATTAAAATTACCAAATTAATTAACTTTAGTTATATAACATTAACTAATTATTAACTATAGTTAATTAATTAACATTCATGTTATAAATTTTTAAAAATTGTTTTGTAATCGATACATATATATATTTGAAGGCATAGACGCTCTTGGGTTAATCTGTGTGATTAATAATAACACAAACACTATATATAGTATATATTTAATAAAATGATATATTTTATAATTATATATTTTTATTGTTTTAAGATTATATTATGAGTTAGCGGGTCTCCTCTAGTTCCTCCCACTCTGCATGTTTTTAGATGTTTTTACTTACGATAGACAAACGAAAAAACTATATTGACAAGAAAATAGTAGGATACCTTAGAAAAAAAGACTTCATCGGCCATAAACAAATTAATATTACTACATTAACATGATAATAGAATTTTTTTTTCAATAAAGTTCTGATCGGCTTTAGAGAAAGATAAAACCATCCTTCAATATTCCATATGAATATAATATATATATTATATTATATATATATATATATATATATATATATATATATATATATATATATATATATATATTATATATATTATATATATATATATATATATACTATGAAGAAAATAAATTTAATTTTTTGTCACTATTTTCGGGGTAAATCATTTATTTAATTAATTATTTAAAAAAGTAATTTTACTAAGACACTATGGGATAAGGTATTTTACCATTTTTTTTTAAACGGCATTTGTTCAAGTTAAAACTGGTTATGGAAATACCAGAGTATTGCAGCCTGGTTATGGAAATACCAGAGTTTACAGCCTGGTTATGGAAATACTACAGCATTACAGCCTGGTTATACCAGAACATGGAATACCAGAGTATTACTGCCTGGTTATGAAATAGTATTACAGCCTGGTTATGGAATACCAGAGTATTACAGCCTGGTTTGGAAATACCAGAGTATAACAGCCTGGTTATGAAAATACCAGAGTATTACAGCCTGGTTAAGGAAATAATTGTACCAATGGAGGCGTCGAATGTAAAAGGTTTAGAATAGATGTTTATTTCTATAGTCTTATTAGACAATATTTAATTAGCACTATTATATATTTATTCTTATATTTAAGACTTAATAAAGAAAATGTTTCTATAAAAAAAAACAGTTGACAGCTACTTATGTCATTTTGAATCGAATCGATTTGAATAATTTTATTCCTATATAGATTTTTATTTATTTAGTCTTCTATTCTTGGGTAATGTTGACATTAGATTGTAGTAGTAAAACTCTAGAAAGAAGTCTATTCCCTTTTAGTCCAAGAGCCGGACCTGAAAAAATGTGAAAATTGTACTATTTCAAACCAAATATTTCAGAAAATCTACCTTAAATTATGAAGAAAAAACATAGTCTACCAATTCTGAGTGGAGGAGCCCTTCATATGATTGCGCTTGCTCAAAATTTTATAAAATCGCACGGATATCAGTTTTCTTGAAATAAGTGCTTGCCAGTGGGTCGTGTGCAAAACATGAAGAGAATATTTTTTAAAAGTGATAAAGTGTTCTATACAATGAGAGTCTAATCGTCAAAATCAGATGACTAAAACCAAAGTTACGGCTCTTTTAAGTACACCAAAAACTGGTTAGTTTATGCAATGTCAACGAATCTAAAAAAATATTGACTTTTCGTGCATTTTTTGGCTATTTGACAAATGTCATAACTTTAGTTGTAGTAATCCGACTTTGACGATAAACAATCGTTTTATAGGAAATTTTATCAGCTTTATTAAATAACTTTGAGCGAGCGCATTCATATGAAGGGCTCCACTCTGGATAGGCAGACCATGCGTTTCCTTCATATTTAATGATAAGGAAGATTGTATCCATTAGGGTTAATAAAAACAAAGATTTTAGAGTACTCTAAAATCTTTTAGTTTTACTTTAGAATCTTTGTTTTTATTAACCCTAATGGATACAATCTTCCTTATCAAGATATTATTAAGGGTACAACCAACATCAATTTGGTTCATATTTAATGGTATATTTTCAGAAATTTTTGGTATTAAGTAGTACAAAATGAGTGACATTTTTTAGGCCTGGCTCTTGGACTATTACATGTTCAGTTCTATTAGCATACCATGTGCCCCGAAGCAAGAAAAACGGGTATCGTCAGGTGTCTATTTTACTGATCGAACAGACATTGCTGTTTAGCCGGGAGGATGTAGAGGGAAGTGTCTTACACCACTAGCCTATTCTCCACCCATCTACTGACATTCGTAACAGTCAACTAAATTTGGTTAATAAACTATTTATTATAGTAAAGATATCACAATTGAAAAATTAGTTATGTTGATAACAATAACATAAGTTGATATTTATAAAACCTCTAAATTCTTACTAATTATATTAATTATTTATATTATAAACAGTGTATAAGTACTTAAAATAAATTTTATATACAATCACAAACTTAAAGCGAGTGTTTGAGCATACTCTAGAGTATTTTGTTTAATTCACAAAACAAGTAACACTGGTACTCAGTACTCAAATTGCCCAGGTAGATGAACCTGCGAATTGACAGAACTTAGAGCAGTGATATTCGTACCTATTGCCGAAGTACTATATTGCTCTGTCACTATTCGTAGTAGTGACTTAAAAGTTTTACTCATTCTCAGTCGTTAAGGTTGATGAATCTAGCGTATTCAATAAACTAAATTTGATGCCAATATGATAAAAATTGTGGTCGTAGTTTGAAAATAAAATAGAATTTTTAGCTTGGTAAATGAAGAGCTATGTATTCACATTGTAAGAATACATAGCTCTACTTTTATCAAGCTATGGACTAATGGAGTAAATAGAATGAAAGGTAAATAACAGTCAATAGATTTTACATATCAGTTTTAATATGAGACGACCCACTAAGGATACCTAATAAAACCAATATTGAATGATATAACCTTCTACATAAAATATACTACTTCAAACATTTAACTAGCTGTTACAGATTCACACATCTGACTATATAAAGTACTTAAATCATATGCAGCCTTTTTAGATGAATTAAACATGATTTTTTATTACAATATATTGATAATGTATAGTGACTGCAATAAACAATTGTTTCGCTTAGAATTCTTCAGACCGGACAAGCCGTCTAAAGAACTCTAACCAAACAAACTTACTAAAACTTGATTTGATTAAGACAAACTTTAGAGGAGTTTTGTCCTCTTCGAGGTTCTTGTACAATGCTCTTTTAAGCTTTAGAGTAGAGCTTTGACAGACTGTACATGACTACCAAATTATATTAAATGTTAAAACCGTCATAACGGGTTCATCCAAAAAGTTGGTTGTAAAAAAATGCAGAAATGAGTTTGACAAAATTGCGAATAAATGATATCTATATAGTCAACTAAAGCGCAAAGAAGTATGAAGTTCAAAAAAGATTAACAGCTTGATTGGAAAATAACTTAGTAACAGGGTTTAATACAAGTTTTTAAAAGTGTTAAAGTTGTATTTAATACTTTCTTAATACAAGTTATACTTGATAAAAGTTTCATAAGATTGCCAAACAGTGGAGGTCTCAATGATAAGCTTACTCTTAAGACCTTAAAAAAGAATTAGTAAAAGGATAATGACATAGATCCTTGAGTCCTAACAAATCTTCTCTTCCTCTGAACACGTTTTAACGAAGCTGTCTCTTCAAAGTAGGACCTAATCCAGGAAAGTAAAAGGATAGTGACTTAGATCCTTGACTCCTACAACGAATCTTCTCTATCTCAGAGAGATTTAATGAGCTTTCTCTTCTAGCCAAGGTCTTAATACAAGAAGAGTAGAAGGATAATGACTTGGATCCTTCAGTCCCAACGAATCTTCACCATCTCTGAGAGGTTTAATGAGCTTTCTCTTCTAGCCAAGGTCTTAATACAGGAAGGGTAGAAGGATAATGACTTGGATCCTGCAGTCCCAATGAATCTTCTCTATCTCTGAGAGGTTTAATGAGCTTTCTTCTAGCCAAGGTCTTAATACAGGAAGAGTAGAAGGATAATGACTTGGATCCTGCAGTCCCAACGAATCTTCTCCATCTCTGAGAGGTTTAATGAGCTTTCTCTTCTAGCCAAGGTCTTAATACAGGAAGAGTAGAAGGATAATGACTTGGATCCTGCAGTCCCAATGAATCTTCTCCATCTCTGAGAGGTTTAATGAGCTTTCTCTTCTAGCCAAGGTCTTAATACAGGAAGAGTAGAAGGATAATGACTAGGATCCTTCAGTCCCAACGAATCTTCTCCATCTCTGAGAGGTTTAATGAGCTTTCTCTTCTAGCCAAGGTCTTAATACAGGAAGAGTAGAAGGATAATGACTAGGATCCTTCAGTCCCAACGAATCTTCTCTATCTCTGAACGGATATGTACCAAGAACTATTGGTAATTGAACTTTAATTTCTTTTTCCATACTTTTAGGAAGAATGACAAACTGAAACAAATGTTGATTAATATTAATTTGAACAATATGTTTAATTCACTTGTAAACTAATGTGTTTATTCAACTATGATTTAGAGGGAAACATCCATAGAGATATTATTACAAAAGGCGCCCTAAAGGTTAACTTTTGAAACATTGAAAAAGTATCCTGACCACCTTGGCTTTTAAATATAATAAAATAATTAGCAAAACGTTACAATGACTTTTATAGTAGAACGTTAAAAATACAAATCAAAACATAAAGAATGTGTGGGAAGCCGAAAACAATTGATTTTACTGTAACCTTATATTAAGTAGCATCGTACGTGGTCAGTACATGACTAGGTGACCGCTGGGAATAAAACGGATGTTTTTACTGTCTGAGGACAGTAAGAACACGAACTGCAATATAAATTTGGTGATTTTCGCATACTAAGATTGGGTGAAGAAGTTTAAAGTAGTAAGGAAAACCGATAAGGTGCGAAAAAGTTCCAAAAACAGGGTATCTTAGAACCCAATTTTTTAATTCTTTTAAATATTTAAGACAAACACTACTAAGCTTTAAACAAGAGCAAATAATAGTGCGCACTACCAATTAACCAACTGGATAATTAATCGCAGTTTCTTTTAAAAATACAGAAAAAATGAGTTACGAGCAGTGCTTGATAATTGAGTAACTGCTTAGGTTATAAAGCATAAACTAGAACCTTAAGCAAGAAATGGGTTGTTAAGAACGGAGACACGCCTTCCACAGAAAATTCGCCCGACATGCGGAGCACCGCGCCAGAATTTTTTAGAACACTGCTTTATCACATTCCCTAATAAAAAAATAATAAAAGACCTCAGTGGTTATTAATACTTACATATACATCATATTGGACATTAATAAGATGACATCCTCTAAGATTAGTCGGTGGTAAAGGAGGAACGTATATTTGAGCGTTAGTCCATTCGTCTGACTCCCCTGGACGGATTTTTCCTTTCTTAATACTAGCTAATTCTCTAATCTCAGTTTGAATTATTTTATTGTTGGCCATATATTCGATTGTCTGCAACAGGCATGTAAATTTTTAAAACAACTTTATGGGTAAAATGAGGTGTAATTAAAAGGGAAGTCTTACACAGTTGGGTGATCAAATTTTATCGTAAAAAGCACATAATAAATCTCAGGTTTACCCATTATTCTGTTAATAAGAACGCTACTTGGTATAGGTTTAATGTTTTGAAATAATTTATATGAGATGACACATCTGTGCAGAACCTACTGTAACTAGGATTATAGGAGTGCTGAGAACCACTTGAACAATCATTTAACTACCTATGGTAGTAACAAATTACACTGACAGCACTGAACTTGAGGAAATATTTCCTTAAACATCTCTGATTAATTAAAAAAATATTACGAAAATCGTGGCTGGACCCAAGTAGAACAAGATATAGCGTAGCAGATAATATTAAATTGTATCATTTATCCTGATATCGTCATAAATAGCAAGTTGAGCACTGAGAGGAATTCTCCTGGTGCTCAATTTGCGATTAGTTGTTAAGATTGATTGCAAATCAATGACTCGCAGTATCTTAAAGCCAATCATCATAAAACTGAAGAAAACATATTTACTCTAGTATGGTTTGTGAATTACGAGCCTCAAATATCATAACCTCCGAACGGAGATTATGATATTTGAGGTTACATCGAAAAAAGTTAAGCATGGTTCTTTTCGTGCTAGAAAGGAATCAAGAGATTTTACAATATGATGTATACGTTGATAGAATTATTGATGGCTATACCACTGATTAGAGTTATAGGTACTTAACAATATCGATGTCTCGCTAACCAACCCGCTGTTTTGCGCGTTGTACAGGCTGCCAAGCTTTGGTAGCTATAGACTAACGATTCAAAAACGTTGTTTCCGAAACCGTTATTAGCTCTGTAAGGCAATGCCATTTATGCATGTATCTTATAATTATTATTATTAATAATAATAATAACATCTTTTATAAATCTAAATAAAGATTTTTATTTATTTATTTTTTTTATATTCTTTATTTAATAAATATAAGTACAAATATAATTTTTTTACAAAAAATCATCAGTACAAATATAACAAAAATAGTTATTTATGCCAATGGGCTGAGAAGTGTGTCTTTATGTCACGGCAATTAGATTTACCGACGAGCGAAGCGAGTCGGGAAAAATAGCCAAGACATAAAGACATTCTCAGCCGGATGGCATACACTATTTTTTTGAGGTAGCACTCTTTAAATAAACTGTGCTATATACTTAATTGAAAAAAAAAAATAAAATAAAACGTCAAATTAACTCCATATTATCATCGTCATTGAATTCATCCATAGCTTCACACTTTTACTCAAAAATGCTTTACAATAAACACACAAAAATTGTCAATTAGAACACCTTTTAAAAACGAAAAAAAAGTTAGTCTACGAACAAAAACAGAAACAAAATGAATGTTTTTAAAGAAACCTCATGAGGGTTTTACACAGATTGTTTTTTTTGAACACGCTACATTACAGTAATGGCGGCAATATATGAATTACTTTTACGTCCTAGGAGTTTTTTACATTCATTATTGTCCTCGGAGGTGAAAAGTACTAAATAACCTCCTATAACAATAATGATTGGCTTCTCATCCTAAAAACGGTCCAATAAAGTGCTCAATTACGTACTACCTCAAAAAAAGCAATTAATTTATCATTATTATTTAAAGAAACCCACCACTTAAGAGTATACAGAGAAACTCTTGAGCTGTGGTGGGGAGTTTTATTTAAGAGTGTTTTTTTAATAGTGCATGCATGCAAATGCTTATTCTCTATTTTAATTATTCACAATTTAAGTATTTCTTAGTTGTTTGTTTCAAATTTTTATTTTAGAAACTGTTAATTTAATTAAAATTTAAAACAAAATTAAATAAATAAATAATTTAAAAAAAAATAAATAAATAAATAAACACATAAATAAAATAAGTAAGTAAATAAATAATAATAATTTCATCTGCCATCTCCAAAAACACAGGCATACAATCATACACATACGCAAACTTTCATTACATACATACACATTCCAACAAATACATGCATTCATTCTCATGCAAATATAAAATAAATAAATAAAAAAATAGTTGTTTGTCATTTTTTGATAGTTTCCTGAGTATTAATGATTAAATATTAACCTAAATATTATTGATTAAAATAAATAAAATATTATATAAATATAAAAATAAATATTATATAAATGTAATTATAATCATGACATTTGTCTCATAATTTTATGAGACAACTATTTATGAAGAATAAATGGTTAACTTAATTCTTTATTTACCTCTGTCAGGCATGCCTTAGTTTCTTTGATAGTCGTTTTACTAAGGTTCTGTATAAAAGCGTAAATGTCTATTAAATCTCCAGGAACATAGCCGCCTCTGTCTATAGAAACTCTACATAGTATTCTACCAGGATTCATACAAGTCATTACTAATTTATGTTCAATTTCACACCGAACTGGTTGCTGAAAGCAAAAAAAAAACTTTTCTTAAATCAAGTACAGTAGGAATTTACAAAATAAAAGCTTCAAACATAAAAAAACAAGCTTCAAAAATAACTTGTTTTGGTGGCTTGTCTGTAATTATTTTTCCAAAGTTTCTTATGTTCCAAAAAAATAATAACTGCTATCACTTGTTAAATGCATGTTGAATTAATCAAATAATTTGAGGAGTAGGTAAATAGTTGTTTCATAAACATGATTTTTGTGCTAAGTTTTGACAATGGATTGTGCTTATCGAAGCAATATAATTGCTTAGCAATTGTCTTGCCTAAAGTACTTACAGATATTTATTAAATTATTTAATATGTTCACACGGTGTATGGAAACATATAAAAATGTTTAGCGGTTTCTAAACAGCGAGCAAACGTTATTTGGGATTTTGAAACCCCTCCGTACAATAAGGAGCTGTTCGGTGTAGCGCTTTGAAAACACTTGTCTAATAAGTTATAAACAAACTTCCGCCATCTTTACATACCCGGGGTGTCTGCTTTTAACTTATTGTTTTTATTTGATTTTTAATTATTATTTTGGTTGTTTATTTATTTGCTGTATTATTTAGTTATTAAAATTTCAATTTTCGTACTGCATACTTCATCACAAATACCTCATACTCTTAAAACAAAGAAGTTAGCCTAAACAAGTTGGTGAAACCCGCAACACAACCCCGAAATCGGATTTTACCTGAAAAGTGTTTTTGACCAATAACCATCCTCGAAGATTGCATCTCGATATCTTTGTTAGTTTCCGAGAAAAATGTAGAGGGGATGGACTTTCTACTGAAACACCCTGTATAAATAACTGTAATTTACTTTGTTTATTTGATTATATTGATGGTCGAAGGTGTTCAGGTTATATACTTTATCGGTGATTCAAAATTTAACATTGAATAGAACCTCTCTCGTAATAATATTTCTATGATAAGGCCCAAAACATGATACATTGGATAACCTTTTAAGGTAACATTCTGACGTTATCGTTTTGAAAACCCATCTGGATAAGTAGGATATGCTGACTTATTGATCATGTATTTGGTTCTGATATGAAGGATGTGCTGACTTATTGATCATATATTTGGTTCTGATATGAAGGATATGCTAACTTATCGATCATGTATTTGGTTTTGATATGTAGGATATGTTGACTTATTGATCATGTATTTGGACTTAATAATACTGTATTTAATTGGGATATGTGTGATATGTTGACTTACTGATAATGCTGTTGGTTCTGAATTGAGATCGATGGGATTCATAACAATGAATACTTGCTGATTTTTATGTGTTAAACCATTTGGTTCCCTGAGTGCAGCCTTACAGTAGTACTGCACCCAACCATTTTTACCAAGAAACGTGGACGGTAATCCTAATGGTAATCCTAATTTAAATGGAAAACTGTGAATACCAGGTGATAGGACTACTGGACCTTGACCTGAAACCAAGAGACCTGTTTGTACAGTTTAAACCTATATGGACTAACTTGTTACACTATCTTTGTAATAAGTTATCAAATCCATTTGACCGAACATTGATAAAGAAAGAAGACTTTGGGTCAACGCTGTAATAGACGTGAAATATAGCGCATTTAGCATCTCTATTAGACTAGAAACGTGGGAAAAGTATTGTGTTTTCAAAAAATCCGAAACCGGGATGTCACCGAAATTATCCGTTTCAGGTGTTTTTTAAGCCTCTTGAGTGATTTTGACAAAGTTTAAAAGCTCTAGAACCAGAGCTTTAAAATAAATAAGAAAGTTTAGATTATATCAAATTTTAAATAGTGACCACTGGGAATGAAACAAATTTATTTATTATCTAAGGACGAGCGAAGCGAGTTCAAAGACATGCTGCAGTATAGATTTGGTGAATTTTATATTCTGAGGATGAGCGAATCGAGTCCGAAACAGGGAGGATGTGCGAATCTGATGGGAGGAGGAAACGTTCCGAGGTATCCCGTACCCGATTTTTAATGTTACTTTTTGACAATGTAATTGTATTTTGATGTTCTTCTTGTGATAAGTTGTAAATAGTTGGTTTCATTATTACTTTTTTTAAGTTATTGTTTTTATATCAAAATTGAAATTTTATTTCTTTCTTTGGACCCGAACTATAGCTCACAAATATCACTGACATAATCTATAAGGGGTCCAACCAAAAATGCAACAGCTAATCCCGCATCCTTTTTTTAATTTTATTCTGTTTTTGCTACAATTACAATAGTAAGAACAGCGACGGTCCAATCTTACGGACCCTGGAGTAGGCTTATGAGTTGTTAGTTATTATTTTATTCTAATTTGTAAATAAAAGTCATTTTTCTTTCTTTCTTTCTTTTTAGTAAGAACAGCTATCATTTTATACCGTGGTTTGCAAAACATGAATAGTTGACCAATATGCATTGTATTGTAAATATTGTAACCACAATATACAATATCTCTCACATATCGTGTTGAAGACATATTTGGACAAAAGTTCCAAACTGGGTATTTTAACCGTTATATTATAAATATGAACAAGGGAGATATAAAAAGTAATCACCATTTTCTCCGAAGAGCCTCATCCTGAAGTCTATGTAATTTTCCCTGTCGTAGACGCTGCCGTGGTTCCTAGTCTGCATTCGTATAACTCCTTCTCCAACCACGTGAAAATGTAAACCTGCCAACATATACCATGTCCATTATAGTCCAAGGGCCAGGCCTAAGAAATGTGACTCATTCTGTACTACTTTAAACTAATTTAAAAAAAAAAATATACCTTAAATTATAAAGGAAAGAGTGGAGCCCGTCATTTAAATGCACTCGCTAAAAATATTAGAAAATCGCACAACTTACAGTTTACTTGGACTAAGTGGTTCCCTGTAGGTCGTATGCAAAACATGAAGAGAACATGTTTTAAAGCTGATAAAATTTGCTATAAAACGAGTGTGTTTTCGTTAAAATCGGATAACTACAACTAAAGTTATGACATTTGTTAAATGGCCAAAAAATGATCAATAAGCCAATATTTTCCTAAAAAATTCACTGTTTTTTAACCATTTTTTATGTTTTTTAAAGAGTAATTCAAGGTATATTTTCGGAAGAAATTGGTTTTAAGTAGTACAAAATAAATCACATTTTTTCAGGTCCGGCTTTTGGACTATTAAAAAATGAAAGTGTATGCGCATATAAAACACACTTTTCGCAAATTTCCTAAAAAATGATATTATGAGATGGGGTTATGGAGTGGGAAGGGGTACTTTTTTAATCAGGGGCCCGCGAAGCAATCCCCAGCACTGATGCTGCATGGCGGCCTCGTTTTTATAAAATCAAATGACTACGATTCATCTCCTGCACCAGCAAAGTCCGACATTTGCTTTTATTATTCAATTGCCAATTGAATTATTAAAGCGGATATTATTGAATTATGATATGACGGATTTAGACTGTTAAAAAACATCAAGGGTCTATGGGGTTTGGTAATTAAACAAGGAATTTAATGATGGAAAGGGCTTATTTCTCGTAATCACGCTTCTAACCAATTAAGTTTAATTAAGACTCATTAGACAAAGAAATATAACTATTAAGTTTTGAGGAAAAATCCTAATTACCTCCTCAAAATTGAGTTCATTTAAACAATTTAATACTGAAAATTTTAAATTTAAACTTAACAAAGTTTATACGTGCATTTACGAATCGAAACGAAACATGGCGTGTAGCAAGATGTTGGAGAGGTTACGAAGCCAAATGTTGGTGGAAAATTCATTGGATTATTAAGCTCATAAATTCAGCCTTTGATTAAGGCGCATAAATAAGGTGTCATAGTTTAAAATTTTTGCATGCTGAATCGATTGAGACCGGTCTCAGCTCAATCGTACCATCCTAAGTAGTGCAAATGACATTAATCCATACACAATAAATATGTTTCATATATCTAGGTGGGTGATCTCTTGGACATCTATCGATAACATTTATGTATATCAGGAAAGAAGGTCTAACTCGCCAGCAGCCCGCTCTCATAGTAGAATTTCGACATCGGACCAGTGCCATAATTTACCCTAATATTTGAAACCCAATTTAAGTGAAACGAAGCCAACAAAAAAATGTATAGGATACAGCACTAATTAGCTCAATTAGGCCAGAGGGAAATTTATATTTTGCGGCACAAATTAGCCTAAACTATGAGACCCCTCCGAAATCTAAATTTCACTATGAAAATGGGGACATGTTGCCCCAATCTCAACACCCCAATATTTGTGAATCGGGGTCAGCACAAAATTCATATTTTGTGGAGCAAATTAGCAAATGACACTTGTCCGCTATCAAAATTACACCATGAGCATGTCTTTAGCTCTCCCCCCCCCCTCCCAGTTTTAGAAACGGGACCAGCAATAAATTTAACAATTGCGGCACAAATTCACACATAATTATAGCACTGGTTCGATGCCAAAATCCCACCTGGTTCCACCTGGGAGGGCTGGTTACATGGACCTCAGAAAATAGGTCTTGAGATTACAACTAGTGGCCCCTAAGAAACTACTTTAAGCCGAGCTCATACTATGTATAATACATTAAAACTACAAATAATACGAAAGAACACACCAATAAACAACAAGGGACTTCTTTTGAGCAGACCGAGGGGCCGCTAACAATTGGCCGTGAAGCTACCACGCCGCATTGTGGCCAAAACTACACAGAACAGTTTGTTTGTAAACTCCCATGTAAAAGAATAGGTAGTTTTGTTTAAATTTTTTATAAAATAGAGGTTTTTTTAAACTTTTCGCCCATGAAAAGTCTAAAAGGTTGTTCTTCTTTAATCTCTGATGTCTATTAGGATCCGAGGGGCTCTGCAATCTGCAATCCTTGATGCAGATGGTAATTAACCTGTTCATGTATATTTTATGACAATGATAATCAGTGAAGAATATAACCGTAAAGGTTGTACAAGTCGGCTGTGAGGTGAGACGAAACGAAAGCAACAGTTCACTGCTTCACTGGGTTAATGATTTAATCTTTCTTAAAGAAAGAAAACATTATTATATCATTTACAGAACAGGTATCTGTGAGATAATTTCATAGTTTAAACAAATATCTATGATAACTACGTAACAGTTATGTATTCGACATAGCTGTTTATATGGGTTTTCAGAAAGCTAACAATAGCATTAGAACATTAAATTTACTCATCATTAATACCTCACCGTATCTTTTTTTGTAAAGAGCGTTAACACTTAGGTCGTATTAGCACTTGTACAAGAGTACTAATACAAAGAGAGTACTATTAGAGTATACTTGTAAAATAAGAGCAAAAACAATTATTTTACTGATTTGACAATTCCTTTTGCGAAGAAATGATAAGCAAAAAAGAATTCTTCCTTTAGAAAGAATAAGATTTTTATGTAGACTAAGATCTTAATGTAGACCAAGGAACTTTAAAATTTAAACTATATTTTAACTAAACAAATTCGATCCATCGATTTGATGCACATTAATCACCTTCAGCACGTAGTTATTTTCGCTTCAACAAATTGATAATTAGGCATCGCTGTTTTGCAGAGACTTACTTTTTATACAACCTTATTATTTTGGTTGTCAAAAACTTGCAACATTGGCAAGTTGTTGCGATGGAACTACGAGCTAAAACCTGAAGTACGAACCTATTTAAATAAAATAAAAATATTCTTTGAAATCAATAATATTGGCATGAAATCGTTTCTATACAAAGTCATAGGCTGGATTTAGTTGTCACGAGGTGGGCGGTTATGTTTACATGACACTGACCACATTTTATTTTTATAGTTTTGACATCCTCGAGTAGGAAGGCAGCAAATCATGGTAATATTGTCATCCCTTGCTCAAGTCAGAAATTTTATGATTATTTAATAATACCTTATATGAAGGTGCTGACTTCATCATAATTAATTTTTATCTTAAGAAGGTTAATATTAGAACTTTTTGGGGTTTGTTTTTACGTAATAATGTCCCAAATTATGACCCGGGTCTACCGACAGAGGAGAATTGAAAAGTTACAGAGGTTGGCTTGCTTAGTAATTCAATTCATATTAACAGGAATGCCAACTTAAATTTTAAGTTGGCAAGGAAGTATGAAGTTTTAGGTCTTCCGGTGGTGACCGCGTCAATGTAGATAAAGAATCCGACGATTCGCTTCAACTGTGAGAGGCATCTTCAGAGATGTAGGACATCATAAATAGAAACACAATGCTCTACAAAACTGAACTGAACGACTGAAACTCGCTTCCACTGAGGGTTTAGTTTTGTAGAGCATTGTGTTCCGATTCATGATGTCCTACATCCCTGATGCCTCCTACAGTGGAAGCGAAACATCGGATTCTTCATCTACATTGACGCAGTCGCCACCGGAAGACCTAAATCTTCATGACAATAACCGGGAAACTTACGCAGTTTATTATGTCAGAAAAGTTGTGACGCCATTTTTATTTCTGCCGTATTTAAGTAAAAATGATACGTTTCTTCTAGCTTAGAAGTTGCAACATTATCAAAACACACTAAAACAGTAGTAAATATCATAAAAATGCATGCACGTGTTGATAAAAATATTAATTAATGTCCCAGTTTATAGTAAAACGATAAAAACAATGTTTCCCGGACTGGATTCGAACAAAGATTCTTTAGATTTTCAAGTACATGTCTAACCGATTGCGCCAAACAGTAGGGCGGAAGGAGATTTACTTTCCGCCCTGATTTTTGTTCCCTTCCTTATTTTCACAAACAGGCCTTAACACGGGTTTTCCCTCCCTGAAGATAAGGGCGGAAAGTTAAATTTTTTCTCCCTTCTAGAGGAAAAATCTTGTACGTACTACGGGAGAAACCCGTAATTTCACTCCTCTTTATTTTCTTCTCGGCTTGGCCTCGGGAGTGAACGTGCTGGTTTCCTCGGCTCCACCTCAGGAACAATCCCCATAAATCCCTTGGCTACGCCTCTGTGTTTAAACATAATGGTTCCCTCAGCTTGCGCCTCAGGACCCAACAAAAAAACCGGGGCGTAATGACTCTGTTTCCTCCCTTGGTACGTAAATAACTATAACACATGGACGACCTATTCATTGATCAAAAGTCCATGGTTGATAAAAGAAAATGTTAAACATATTTCTGTAGTATAAACAAGTAGGACAATGTTTTTTCTTTCTTTTATATTTGTTTTTCTTCCTTCTGGATATAAAGTTTTGTATGAACCACGTGAAAAATGCCACCTTATAACCCTCGTGCAAAAGATCTCCCTTGACAATCATTAATCCCTTGGCTGACACCTCGGGATCTATAAGTCATGATTCCTGCGCATGGGCGTCCAAGAGGCTCGCTTTGCTCGCTAGTTTGCAGTAAATGTGCGTGAATCTCGAAAAAGAGGGTAGATCGCTCGCAAAATTTCTAAAGTACAATATTAAGTACATTAAGAATTGCTCGCTTAGCTAGCTAGATTACTATAAATATATGCGTGAATGTCAGAAAAGAGGCTCACCCACAAGATTGCTAAAGTATATTATTAGATAGGTTTAAAGGATCGAGCTTCACTTGATAGCGGTTGAAATTAAATATTATGAATAGTGATAGAGCCTTGCTTTCCTCGCCAAGTTGATAAAATCCTTATTTAATATGTTAGTAAGAACTTCGCTCTATGGTTGAACGAACTCTTTTTAAAGAACGCTTCGCTCGCTAAAGGTCTGAATGATTAAAATACTTTTAAGCATAATAAATAAAATACATAATTTCTGTCAATACCTTAATATTTAGATTAGCAAAGCCCCACTCCTGTATAATCATTCAGTCACTCGGGATATAATGGGGTACTATATTCACCATAAGTGCATAAATAACTATTATGATACTACAATTTATTTATTTTTTATTTTTAAACAATTTTACATTGATACATCATTGATAAATACATTGACCAACTTTTTATTAAAGTTGACATCAGAAACGCGATTAGTATATAGATCTTGGGTTTAATAATTATTTAGTATAGAAGTAGCAGTTCCTAAAAAATTTAACTAATGACCAATAAATAATCATACTAATCACGTAACACTCCCATTTAAACACCATACGAACACCAACTTCTTTTCGCTTATTGGGTCCTGTCAGTGGTGAAATCCAATTCACTAAAAGAGTGGATGATACATTTTTTCAATTACAATGCTTCTTTTCTTATTGCATAAAATAGGGAAGAAATATTATAAATGTTTAAGCTAATTATTGCGATTTACGTACCTCGCAATTTTCAATTCAGAAAAAATATTTTAATAACTGTAAACAAACGTATCATCTGTCATATTTTAAATTATTATAAAATAATATTATGGACTAAAATGTCTAATATAACACTAGAATGTCCTTAGATATCAGTTGTCTTGTTAATAAATGACCTTGTGAAGGCTTTTTTAATAACTAATTCCTGATCGCATCGGCTCCCAATCATATTGGATTTTACTTTAGTGAATAGCTAAAAATTAAATTTCAGCTAAAACTAGAAATAAAAAAGGCAAAAATTAAAATTTCTATCGTCCTCAAATTTTATTCGTTCACCCACTGGTTTTGTGGAACTGACTTGATGCTCTTGATAATGGAATAGAGGAGAAATAGAAAACACTATAAAGAGGAATGCCTCTCGTTGTTTGGTTTTATTTAGCCATTAATGGTACGGAACTATCTTGATGTTACTTGTGGTGGAAGAGAGGAGAAATGCATAGAAATGCAGCGCAAAGCGCAAGCTTTATAGCAGAGAGGTAGCCTTGTTTTTTTAATATATTACGTACGTCATGTAAATATTGTAAAATAATTATTTAATAAAGGCATTTAAAAAAAAAATTAAAAAAAATAAGAACACTATAAAGAGGAATCCTCTCGTTTTATCAAGGGTCTTGAATAAAGGGGATGACGCATTAAGGAACATTTCTGACTCCATGGAAGTTGTATGAGATAGAGAAATTGGAGAAAACTTACCTTCCCCTTGGTTATAATGAAAAAAAGGTGCCAAACGCAGATTATGTAGCAATATTGTCAAGTTTGCTTCTCAACTTTCTTCTGTGCTTCTCGTGATTGTTACATTTGTGGTGCTTGTTAAGTCATTTGTGCTTATTTAATTTTACATTTTGGACAATAGTTAGCCACTTCAGTGAGCTAAGTCAGTGAGTTATAATTTAAGCGTAGTTATAATCAAGCAATAAACAATGGGAAACTATTAAGAGGTAAGTTTGCTTCTTAAAATTTATGAGAATCGTAAGCATACGCAGTTTGTACCAAGCACTTGCAGTTGATTTTTGACGTGTGTTTCATGTTGGATTCTCTCTTTTTTTTGGTTTTCGATGGGGTCATTTTTTATGGCAAATCGACTTAGTGCGTCGTCCCCTTTATTCATGATCCTTGGGTTTTATTAAGCCATTAATGGTACGGAACTATCTTGATGCTCCTCGCGATGGAAGAGAGGAGAAATAGAGAACAAAAGGGGAAAGCCTCTCAACGTTTGATTATATTTAGGAAACTAAAAGTTTGGAACCATTTTGATGCTCATTGTCAAGGAAGAGAGGAGAAATAGAGATCACTAAAATAGGGTATACCGCATACCTCTCATAGTTTGGTTTTATTCTGCAAACTGGTGTTGTGGAACTAGCTTGATACTCAACATGATAGAAGAGAGGAGAAATAGAGTGCCATAAAAAGGGTAATGCCTCTTGTCGTTTGCTTTTATTTAGCAGCCTAAATAAAAATAGTGCTGTGAAATAATTTTAATTTGTCCAAAACTATAATAAATTTAAATAATCTTTCCAGAGGCGGAATAAGGGGGGGGGTCCTACATTGGTTCCAAGAAGAGGGTCTATACTTTTATCTACAGTAGTATTAATGATTACAGCAAGCTTAATTCGATTTATTTTATTTTAATATAGTGTTTAATTATAATTTAATCAAATGAAATTATTTTATTTCAATAAATCAAAATAAAATAAAAAGTAAACATAACATAAACATAAGTAAACAATGAATAAACTTAAGTTTATTTATTTAAATGTAATATTTAATTAACTATTTAATGTTTAATCACAAAAGCCCTTTTGTACTGATCAAGTATGTGGCTCTAGTTTTAGTATGGGACACTTAAACGTCTAGGTATAATGAATAGGGGCCATAAAGATTTAGAATATATTTTTAAATACTTAAAAGAACAATAACTAGAGCTCTTTTATGCTCCTTTAGAGCCCTTTTTTGCCCTGGTATTCCGGGCCCATTAAATTCTAAACAAAATAGGGATCTTAAAGACCTCAGATTCAGGTAACAGTAACAAATTAAGAATATTGTTATGTACTTTAAAAACAAATGTCTATATAGAAAATCTTTAGGCCCAAGAGTATTGGGTCCCATTTACTCTGGTATTAAAATTTATTACATAATTATAATAAATAAATAAATATTTATATATTTTAAGCTTAGAAATATTTAATAACTTAATCATTTTTTAATCAATTTTCGCTGTTTTTTCTTTAATAGTCCCTGAATCTTTGATTCAGGGGCAGATTTAGAGAAGTTGCGTGCCCACCGAGCTATTTACGGCTTTTGTTGGTACATATTTTCCTTCTAACATCTTGAACGTCCTTATCCTAATCAACACTGCCTCTATCGATAAAATAGAATTTGAAGATCTTAACCAAACTTGTACTAACGCCTTATTTAATAACTTATTAGTGAACTCGTACCGGTAATAATTTTGAATATATTACATATTATATTCAAAATTCAATTTCAATATCACGGGATATTGCAATCCTTCTAGCTTGACACGTAAGTGCTCTAGCCATTGTTATACAAATAACTATGACTAATGACCTTCGAGATTTTTATGGCTAGTTATAGAGAAAACAAAAGCGATCAATTGTTTAGAAGCTTAGTTTTTCATGTAGTTGGTTACGGTAAAGATTTTAAGAACGATGGCAACTCTATTTAAAAGCAGTCTAGTACTTTTACACAGTATAATATAATACTTATTATCTAATCTATATTGATAGATTAGATAGATTATATTGATAGATAGATTTATCTCATTATAGTGCTCATACATATTCAGTCATAGATATAATACTAGAGGGGGCATAGCCTATCTTAATACATTGAGAGGCCTGAAACATTTAGTGGGCTCTCAGGGGCTCTGTGTAACCTTATGAACCTGTGAAACCTCCTCCAAGAGGGAGTTAAGGTTATAATTAATCAATCGAAGAATTAGCTACCGTCGATACTTGCTGTTATACAACCTTTTTAATTTTATAATTAATCATGTTTTCGGCTTCCCGCAGAGTGTTTGTGTTGTGATTTGTATTTAAACAAATGTTTAATTTGTTATTGTTCCGTTTATTTGATGATAATGAAATTAAATGTGGTCAGGTTACTTTTTCGATGTTTCAAAAATTCAACAAATAGGGCCCCTCTAGTAATATATCTCTATCATATCAGTTATGCACTACGACATTGTTAATCAGGGTTGCCATCCCAAAACCTATGTATGGCGATAATAAACTAATTACAGTACAAAATTACTGTAACTTACATAATGAAAAATTAATAAAAAACACAAACAATGTATGAAAATTCGACAAATATTAAATTGTTATAAACTTAATACACTCTCAGAGAAGGTTACAAGAGCCCCAAAAGATGTCTCTGCTTCTCAATGTATTTAGGTAGGGCGTACCTCTTCTAGGATTATATATCGTTGGTGAAAACATATTGGCATTTTCTAAGGCCTGAGCTGAATCAGTGTTGACTAAATACGTGATACAGAACTTACTAATTTATGTTATTATTTATTTATATTTTCCCTTATTCGCATCGTAGGAAAACTGCGTTTGCACTAAAAACCCGTAAAGTATTTTCTTCAAATATATCTGTGTCAGAAGTTTTTTAGGGTTTCCTAAAAAAATTGGGCATACCTTGATAATAATTCTTTTGGATACACAATAAATCAATAACACCATATCCCGGTTAGACATCAATAAGACTACTATATTTGATTAAAAACCACAGAATACAAGTATTTTGTATCGTCCTGACTACCTGATCATCTGATTGGAAAACAATAGGAAAACGACTTTTTTTAAATTTGCCTAGTAGATAAAATTTAAGTTTTGTCATTTATTTTAGGGAAGAAGGTCCCAATTTCAATGCGACCAACACACTCCTCCATGTTGGCTACTCACGCATGTTGGCTACCACGTTTAGTAAGTCGAGTAATCATAAAATAGCTGATATATGTTTATTGAACTCAGAAATATCTGGATTTCATAGAACTTAACTCTTTTTACATCTGTCTTGTACTAAAACTTGATACCACCGGTGTTTGAGATTCACATACCTGGTTACGCTCTCAGTTTTTAGAGATCTTTGAAACAGTATATCTTTCTTAACTGTAGATTACACTTTAAGCGTAAAGTTTGCCACTACCACCTAAGGTAGTTCCCACAGGGGTAATTCTAAATGATCCGCAATACTCCGTAGGGATATTATAATCGTTCATCAGCGCAAGAACCTTAACTTTAAGTTTAACAGTCATAGTAATATACCCCAGGAAGAAGAAGTTATGAGTCATCGGAATACCTAATTGACGTATATTTTGTATGCCAGAGACCAGAACGTCTGTTTAACTGTTAGGTAATGGAATTATATGAGCTTAGCTACTTGATTTCTTAGAATCAACTCTTTAAACTTTTTTCATATTTGTCATGTTAAGCTTAATCAACTTTTTCTAATTCATGTTTTCGAAAATTTTTCCATTCATTACAAATTTACAAAACTTGTATAATTTTATAACCATCGAAAAAGTTACACCTCAATATAATAATAGCTCATATTGATATTATTATATTATAATATATTGAGCCGTGAACTCTATAGGCAAGTCCTACTTAACACAATTAATTCGATGGGCCCAGGGAGCAATGCCCTGGGGACTTTTGACATATTTTCATTAAGTCCTCCCCAAATTGCAAATATGAAAGCAACAGTGGGAGCGATGCATAAATTAATTGTCATGGGCCTAAAGACGCTTAAGCACCTTAAGACGGGCCTGCCTGTATCCCAAACGTCTATTTCAAACCTTAAGTTGAGTTAACACAAATAACTTGTGATAATTACACAAGTTATTATTGAAATAATTTTTAGATTTTTAGGTCATTAGTGCAACGTTGAAGGAAAACTAGTGCTATATCTGATGCAAACAAAACAAAAGATCCAGTTTATTTATTTACAAATTAACGACCCATGAAAAACTATTTACAATGAGCTTCAGACACACAATTATTAAATTAGGAAAAGTATAAAAATAGACATAAAGACTTAATATACACAAAATAAACAATATAAATAAAATACAAACAAACACCTGACATAAATTCATACAATATTTTAGCCACTAAAATTGTTTTTATTATAGTATCTATATTATCTATAGTAGACATTTTATAAAAAAAAACAATCTCGTTTGCTTATTTTCCTTTTAAAAATTCGCAAAAGTATTTGACAATTGTTATCTAAACACTTCCCCCTCCTTCCAGGATACAGGTAAGCAAAATAAATAAGAATGAAATGAGTCATTCTGTATCTTTAATATGGCACACCTGATATTATCATTTAAATGATAATGGTTACTTAAGGTATATATTAGCCATGTAATTCTCATTTTCAATCATGCCTTAATTATGGTTAAATTGTATATAACCTGGTTGTATCAAGTGAATAAGAAACAAATGGTCGATAGATACGATTATTCTATCTTGGATTAATTGATGCTGTGTCAAAGCAATTTAAGTATTAGATTATGCTATTGCGTAAAAAAATTATTTGAACTGACCCAGTGCTGGAGTGTCATCGTTTAGTTCAACCAATACTCTTCCAGTGAGGAACTGACCGGGGAAGTAAAGCAGATGCGAATTGTCGAAAAGAACAAGAAATTTCATAAGCTTTTTGGCCATGGGCGGACGTCGCGACAGAACTGATAGCCAGGTTCACTTTCACTGTTTTTTCAGCCTCCCCCCTCAGTGGCGAACCCGTCACCACCGAGGCCGTCGCCTTCTCTCAAGACTTATACAGTCTCCCTCTACTTGAAGTAATCCCCTCTATGGAACGTGTAGGTGTCCTTACCTGGCAATATGAACCATTAGGAAGCTGGATGCAGAGGTCAAGCCGACTCTAGGAATACCTGTGCACATCATCATAATGCACATAGTCCATAGTCCCTTCATGTTATGTTCATGTCTTAGCTAGACATTAACTCTACACACCCATAACCTGATCATAATTTTACTTTTCCTTCTTTATACCATAGGTATATAGAAAAAGTATTGTGTTTGCTAAAAATAATCTAAAACCGGGATGTCACCGGAATCACCCGTTTCAGGTGTTTTAACCCTTTAATTGAGTTAAAATTCGGCACAAGTGTATATCTTTGCCTAATAAAAAAATACACCAAGTTTCGTTTTATTACAAGTGTCTCCATAATTTTATTGGATCATACAAGTTAAGTAGCATCGAGCGAGGTCATTGCCTGGATTGGTGACCACTGGAAATGAAAGAGATGTATTAACTATCTGAGGACGATCGAAGCGTATCTAAAGACGAGTAACAGTATAAATTTAACGACTTGTATGAAGGATGAGCGTAGCAAATCCCAAGTAATGAGGAAAAATTCCGAGGTACCCCGTACCAGTTTTCCTCATTTATACCGTAGGTATATAGGAAAATTATTCTGTTTGTCGAAAATTCTGAAACCGGAATGTCACCGGAATTATCCATTTCGGGTATTTTTAAGGCCTCCTAAGTGGTTCACAGAGTTGTCTGTCTTCATCACTGAGTTAAAACTCTGTACAAAAATCAATTTGCAGGTCTAGTTGTGCTATCCCGCAAATATTTTTTTATGACGTCATAAATCGAAAATAACGCAAAAATTTCAAAAATCCATAAAACGCTAAAAAATTTTTGTTCGATTGGAGATTTGACAGGCATGTAGTCGTTTATAAGACCTGTAGCAAGTTTCATCTCATTATTACTCTTTTAAAAAAATTGAACTAATACCTACTGATTATGAGATGAAGCTTTCATATCTATTGGTCTTTCATAGAAGCGTACAAAACTTCTAATTCATCTCCTCTGGTAGAGTTCAATGTCTCTCTTCTATTTTATTTCTTCTAGCTTGCTCTGCTATAGCTTAGCCAAAGGCTGATTAGGCTTGTCGGCCTTAAAAGTTTTTTCTTTTGGCTTTGGCTTAGCTGGACGGATAATCTACCAGCCTTTGTTACATAAACTACTATTTGTATTACCAAGCTTTGATTAATGCCTTTAATTTATAAGAATAGCATTGTTCTAAAGGTGGTGAATCCCTTACAATTCTATTATCCCCTTCATTTAAGATCCTTGTGACAGGATGACTAAACTAGCTGGTTTATGAAAATAAAATCCGCTACTGAGTAGGCGAATGGGTTTTAGTTAACTTGGATTTTTGTCCTCCAAAACTAATAGATTAATCCATTTTTTCAATCAAATAAAAGGCAAAAAACTCTATAACTTGTTGATCATTTAATCTTCTATTAAATTATATTCAGATAGATATAATAACAAACAAAACAAAAGGCAAATGTAATAAAAAAACTCAATAAATTGTTAATCTTTTAATTGTTTATCTATTAAATTATATTCAGATCTAATAACTTAACATAAATATAACTACTTTAATACAATCTAAGTTTTTTTACATAAGTGTGAGGTAAACCCGACTTTAATGTAAAGTCGGTCACATTAAACCAACCGGTTTTAACATTTTAGTAAAACCGGGGACCTCTTAACTCATAATTACAGTGGCGAAAGGGTAGTTTTTCATGTAAGTGAAAAAACGGTAAGCAACCTAGTAAAGCGCATTTGCAATGGTAGTGTGGTGCTACAACAATTGCTAAGCTCGGACTGCTGAACCAAAGTCACAAGACAAGAGCTACTTATGCTCGAACTGCAGAACTAATGTCACAAGACTTGTCTTGTGACAGTTGAATTAATTCAGTGTTGGATTAGTTCTACAGTTCAAACATAGATCAAGATCTATGTTTAAACTGTAGAACTAATCTCACAAGACAAGAGCTAAGCTCGAACTGCAGCCGAAGTCACAAGACAAGAGCTACTTATGCTCAAACTGCAGAACTAATGTCACACGACTATGCTCAAATTGCAGAACTAATGTCACAACACTAAGTCTATGTTTGAACTGTAGAACTAATACCACAAGACAAACTTCACAAACAAACTTCCTTGTTAGTTCCTTAATGTACAAATAATAGCATCAAATATACTGTCATTAATTTGTTACAATAATTGTCATAAATATATATGTATATATTTATGACTATTACATATTATTGACTATTATATGACTATTACTATTACATATTTATTTTCTCATTAATTTGTTACAACCAAAGTTATTATAACACTATTTACAAACTGACTCTAGACTCTTCCTTACGTCACAATCTAAGTCTTAAGACAGGAAGAGTGTAAGAATAAGTCTAACGTAAGAAATTGTTGTATATTTAACAAATTAGTAGACATTTTAAAAATATACAATTAAATCAGAAAATATGAAGCAGTGGCTTTCAGGGTTAATATCTAGGAGTTTAACATTTGCCGATGATGAGTTGGTTGACGATGAAATTAAATTCGTCGACCTTTCTTTTGCACAGTTGGACTCTAAATCAAGAAGAGCAGTGTAATGTTGACTCGAATCTATTCACTCTGAAGCTAACAACGCTTTCCAAAATAAAGCTACTGCCTAGCAATATGGGAGCAAAACACACAGCGAAATTGAGCATATGTCGAAAGGCTTATAGAGATATATTACTAGAGGGGCCCTATTGGTTAAATTTTGAAACATCGAAAAAGTAACATGACCACATTCGATTATCATTATCATCAAATAAACAGAACGAAAAAAACAGTAAATTATATAGTAGAATGTTTAAAATACAAATCACAACACAAACAATCTGTGGGAAGCCGAAAACAATTGATTAATTATAACCATAACTTCCTCTTGAAGGAGGTTTCAATGAGGTTACACAGAGCCCCCGAGAGCCTCACTAAAAATGTTTCAGGCCTCTCAATGCATTAAGATAGGCTATGCCCCCTCTAGTATATATCTCTATGGAAAGGCTTCATACCGCTGCATACTTATCAGTCGCCTTTTATCTATTTCAATATATTCTTGTATTTTTGTTTTTGTATTAATGCTTTTTTAACATATTTTATTTTATTGATTAATGCAACAACAATTTTGATTGTTAAAAGTATTTGAGTTTTGAGAGTTACAATTTTGTCAATTTCAGAGTCAATTTTGAGGGTTACAAGTAGTTTTAATGACTTGAGAGGCTTGGCAGAGAAACAATCCAGTGATCGCACTCAAGCGGGAGTAGTATTAATGATCTAAATTGTATTACTTTTTCTCACACTTATTACACTTAGTGTTGTAATATTCTCATATTCACCCTATCGACATTTTTGGAAAATTAAAGCCTTTTTATAGCCCTTATTTCCAGTCAGTACTCCCAAATTCAAGAATTTATTACAGCTGTCTTTTGTTACAATTTAAGGTTTACAGTGTTGATATTGGATTAAATTAGTTGACGTTGATGAAGTAGTTTGTATAAAATCGTAACCGTTCATCGTGAATGTTTCAAACTTATCATACGTGTGCGTTGTATTTATAGACATAATGTAAGTTTTAGATAAAATTATAATATCTATTTGTTTGTCGGAGGAGTTGATGAATACAGCGGGCTGGTCGGATACGAAGCCAAATCTAATTATGTTGCTTGCTGTTGTTTTTAGTAAAGTTTTATTGCACAGAATTATTGTTTTGTCGTCGTCTTCTTCTTCTAACCTGTTGAGAAATCAAAGCAAGGTGTAAAAATTGGAATTAAGTATTCTTATCTCATATTTTAAAATATATTAGGGACCACGGGCCGGTTAGTGGCCCGTCAGAACACTCTTGGTATTTTTTAGAATAGGGTTAGCCCACGAATCTAGTTACAGTGTTTTTAGACTCAGAAACTTCACTAGATCTCATGCAAGCTTGTATAATTCTCAACTATCTTAGGACATATTTCAAATGGTTGATTTCTAAAACACCTTGGATTTCACGCAAGGTGGTAGAACGCTTAACCACTTAGATCTCATGCCAAGTGATTGATTTTTCAAACACTTCGGATTTCACGTAAAATGAAGGTAGAATACTTTAACACTTGGATCTCATGGCAATGTTCTTGATCTTGGTTCATACATGATAGAGTTCATACATAATAGTGGTTCTCCATTATAGAGTAACTACCTTTTAATATAAACCTTTGAAATAAACCATTTGCATTTTGTAACAGTTTATTTTACTAAATTCCAAAATAAGTTTTATATAGTTTTTGAAATGGCCTAACTGAAATCAACTTAAATAACTTTAAATTGTTTAAATATTGTATTTACATTTTGTTCGACAAATTTATGCTAACTTTTATTCTACCAAAATATTTTAACCTTTATTTATCGTTGAAATACTTACATACACAATTCTGTATCGTTTTTACCAACGATTAGAACGTATAAAGCTCCATCTGCCGAACGAGTCATATATATGTGTGACGAATTATCGATCTGTTTAATCGTTTCTGTCTTTAGGTGTTTACTTTCGATAACTGTTCTTTGGATTTGGTTATCAGAATTAACTGAAATTATTGACTGGTTCGTCATTTCAACCTAAAAGAGCAAACCAATAATAAAACAATTGCGTTATTTTATCTCTGTCAGTCCTGGGTTACAATGTAAATAAAAGTTAAACATCAAACCAAAACAAATCAAACAAAAATAAACAAATCAAAACAAACCAATATAATTCTTTCCCTCGATGATTTTGATTGGCTGTGAACTGATTGAAACATTATAAATATTAAAACCCCCTTACAGCTATAGTCTCTATCGAGACACCATAAACCGTCAGTTAGTGGAACAGCTACCGTCCTGCTGGAAATTCGATCAGCAAGGTTAGATTATTCCATACACCCCAATCTGCTCACCAACCAAATCGTTCAGTTGAACTTATTTTGTGATTCATTTCAATGATAAAAATTACTTAAATGATGATACCTGTAGTTGTAAATCACAACGGAACTGCTTGATGTTATTAGCAATATGCACAGCACAAGTATCCGGACCAAATATAGGCGTTGTTATGTACCATGTTAGCTCATTCTTGTAGCACAACCCACTGATGGTGTTGATCATTTTATTTATAACAAGTTTCTTGTACAAAGATAACTGGTATGTATTGTCATGCTTTTTTATTTTAAAAATATTACCCAATAGTTTTCCATTGTGAATACCTGTAAGTATAATGTCTATATTTACACACACGGCGTTTCAGTTATCAAATGGAACAAAAATATGTCTCGAGAATTTAAGAAAATAAAGTCTACACTTTCGTTGGATATAAAGGTGAATTTTGTGCAAGATGTTTTGCTCTTCAAGTTCAGCAAAGGCACTCTCTCTAGTTGGTAAGATAGCTGATTATGGCTTTAGCTGGAATGTTAGCTGATTATGGCTTTAGTTGTATGTTAGCTGATTATGGCTTAGCCGGCATGTTAGCTGATTATGGCTTTAGCTGGAATGTTAGCTGATTATGGCTTTAGTTGTAATGTTAGCTGATTATGGCTTTAGCCGGTATGTTAGCTGATTCTGGCTTTAGATGTTAGCTGATTATGCTTTAGATGTTAGCTGATATGCTTTACATGTTAGCTGATTATGGCTATAGATGTTAGCTGATTATGTAATAACTGTTATTTTTATAACTTTTGTCCGGATTGCATGGCAAGATTTAAAAAAAATATTAACATCTTATTAAGAAAAGCTATTAATTGCTAAATTTTAATATAATTTAAGTTCAAACATATAGTTTAACACATATAATAAGTTTTAATAATCATGGGTGCCCTAGCTCGTGATAAGATCATCACTGGCAATTAGCAATTTTAAAGACTACTAAACTATACAGTTTAGGATATTCCTGATTTACGACGAGCATATGTTAACAATATAATTTCTATTATATCAATAACAATACAATTGGCAATAAATTAGCTAAATACAGCTAATCATACTCGTATATTTAAAAACTTACTTTTGTGTAATTGCACATTTTAACAACTTAGTAAATATAATATATCCGTGAGTAAATATGTTAATGCTTTATGATTAATTTACGTGAAATCTTACTTTTGTAAGATATCACGTAAATTAGTTTAAAATAATTCCAAAACGTAGCTTACCCTCTATATAAAGTCCTTGACCCTGACAAATTTTTACCAACTTGAAATTAGTTACGCCTGAATCATATTTTAATGTATAAAGCTTAACTCCTGCAAACAACATACAGGACATCAGTTATACACCAGTAAAATGTCACTTCCGACTGCCTTAAATCGGAAGTGACATTTTCCGATTTAAAAATCGGAAAGACATTTTAAGGCAGAAAGCTTAAAATGCAATGTTACCAAGTTTAACGCCAAAACAATGTTACCAAGTTTAACACCAGAACAATGTTACCCCAGAACAATGTTACCAAGTTTAACGCTAGAATAATGTTACCAAGTTTAATGCTAGAATAATGTTACCAAGTTTAACGCCAGAACAATGTTACCAAGTTTAACGCCAGAACAATGATACCAAGTTTAACCCCAGAACAATGTTACCAAGTTTAACGCTAGAATAATGTTACCAAGTTTAACGCCAGAACAATGTTACCAAGTTTAATGCTAGAATAATGTTACGTTAACGCCAGAACAATGTTACCAAGGTTTAACGCCAGAACAATGGACAACAACAAGGCACCAAGAGTCCTCACATCCATAGGGAGTTAGCAAGAAGCATATTTGAGAAAAAATTGCTAGATGATCGAACCAGTGGTTCTCATTTATATGGTTGACTATGTCTATGGACTGGTAAATTATGAGGAACATTAGTTATATCCAATCGATTCCATGTTATTGTTATTTGGATATAGCAAGTCATGTTGACTTTACAAGTTTAATGATTTTCTAAGATTATAATATTAAGATTATGATATTTTCTGACATCAAGTTGAAGCATTTAGTTACAGTTTTTTGTAATTTAGTCGACACGATCAACAAAAACAATGAACTAATTCGTCATTTCAATCTGAACAAGTACGAAGTTTAAGAAGATGGTCATTCAAAAACGTGATGGGTACTCTTATCCTAAGATAAAAGGTATTACACACTGTATTGAAAAAACGGTATGTGTCAGCTTAGTTGACTGGTATCAACGACTTTTTAAGGATTTGGAAACCTTAACTACGAGGCAGCTTTTCTCTATGAAGCAATAAAATTGAGTTAGTCCAACGTTCTAAATAGCATTTCAGTTAGTCTTCTAGCGTTCTGAGTAATAAAAATGAGTAATTTAAAGAGAAAATTATAATACGTATGAAATGCTACTTCCTAAAAGATTCCGACGTCAAATTAAAACTCAATAGATGTTGGGATAACCCCTTTTTATGACTAGTAGTAGTTAGACTTTAAGTACTAGTTAGTGCTATGAGAACAAAATGTAATTCCAACAACCAACTTATGGATAATTTGAACATAAGTTACCAATCAAATATACCTTGATATTGAGAGTTAAAAGTCTGATTATGATGTCCAGGCAAATAGACAATAGTAGAAGGGTACTTTAAGGCGAGTATGCCATGATGTAATACCACTATGAATTTCACCCCCGGCAGCTTAATTGTCTCTGTTTTTGCTGTACCTGAAAAGCAAACAAAAATAACGGTTTTATTTTTATTAAAAAGCTCTGAGCCAGTAAATAATAATAAATGCAGTCAACAGTGTTATCAACATAAACACACACACACTCTGCACTTGGTGTTACTAGTTATCAAGAGCAAAGTAGTTGCTATCAAGGAAGATCTTGTTACATAGAACCATAGAGATATACGCGGTCCTGCTAGGTTTGCCGTGGTCACATGGTTGCGATACCAGCTAAAAACCCATGTTTTGAGTTTAGACCGTTCACTTATGATCCGATTAATTGTAACTTCAAAATAGCTAAAAATGTTTAAGTATAAACATTGCAAAAAAACATAAGAAAGGCTTAACTCCTGAAATCAAATTACCTTATATAAAATAAAGAGAGGATTGAAAACAAAAGAAAAAATTAAAAAAAGAGAGTAATTGTGAAATAGGTTAGATTAGATACAGAGGGAAGGTAATATATTAAGAGGGCTATAACGCCGAATAGTTTTTCGACTCTATTTTCATAGTCCAGTAAATCTTGTGGCTGTGGTTGTCGCTTACAAGATGAAATTTCAACCCTGAGCTTCCAGACCAATATTATACTTACATCTATGATTATCAGACTTATAATATTGTGAATCCATGTCGTACAGTGCTTTACTTTGTGACATTATTTGCAAGCCTGGGCTGTATCTATTTTGTGCTCTAAATCCAAAAACCTGGAAAGAAAACAGATTAATTATTATATAGGAAACACAAAAATCCTTTATAATATCTTTAAACTTAAAAAGTTTATATAGTGGAAACAGTTAAAATTATATATAGAGATAGTAATTAGGTAGAGGTGATAGATCAGGAAGCAATTATCCACATCGTTGGGCCCTTTTTGCTAATTATCTTAGATAATTAGCAGTTATAGTGTTATAGCAGTTATCAAGGGCAAAGTAGTTGCTATCAAGGAAGATCTAGTTAATTATAACCATAGAGATATATACTAGAGGGAACAAAGCCTATCTCAATACATTAAAAGCCCTGAAACATCTTTTTGGGGCTCTCAGGGGCTCTGTGTAACCTCATTGAAACCTCTTCTAAGAGTGAGTTTACGTTATAATAAATCAATTGATATTGGCTTCCCGCACATTGTTTGTGTTTTGATTTGTAGTTTTAACAGCCTCCTATATAAGTTATTATAATTTTGTACTGATTATTTGATTGTATTTATAATCGAAGGTGGTCAGGTTACTTTTTCAATGTTTCACAATTTAACATATAGCTCCGCTCTATTAATAATACCTCTATGCATACAAATACTTCCTTGTTTTCAAAGTACGTTATCATTAGATGACATTATAAAATGAATCGAATAATTTGATTCATCAATTTTTTTAAGTAGGGTCCAATTTAAACTTTTGGCGGACAGGAACTGTAAACACATCTTGTCAACGTATAAAATTGTGGAATATACAATTATATATATATATATATATATATATATATATATATATATATATTATATATATATATATATATATATATAATATATATATATATATATATATATATATTATATATATTATATATATATATATATATATATATATATATATATATATATATATATATATATATGCCCGTTTAGAGCTTGCGGTCATCCTCGGGAACCACCTCGGGTGGTAGTAACCGTTACGCTCAAAGTGTATTCTAAGGCGATAATTTATCTAAGGAATAATCTTCTATAAACTGAGAGCGTTACCTGGGATGCGAATCCCAGACCACCGTGGTGTCAAAGGTCAGTGTAAAGACTAACGCCTTAACGACCACGGCCACGGAGGCGGCCTGGAATATACACAATACGTTATACAAAAAATACTCGACGCAACTTACCACATCAAACAATGCCATAATTTTATCCTCGGCACTGCTATCAGGTTGGATTCTCTCCAGTTGTTGGAAATGAGTATCAAATTCTGAAGACGCGAGACGTAGTTCTAAGAATGCATTTCTACACCAGTCGTCTCTTTCCCTTATATCCAGTCTGGCTTTCTCGTTATCTCTGTACGTCGGCTCAAACAAATATTTCTTCTTGGCTCCACCTTTCGAGAAGATTGCTGCCAGCATAATAAGTTAGTTAATAGAGTTGTATCTGGGTTTAATTTTGTTTAAAAAACAAATTAATTTAACATATTAATCATGGTTGTTGCCTGTAATTAATTCGAATATATTAAGAATCAAAGGTGACCAGATTACTTTTTCGAAGTTTCAAAATTCAACCAATATAATTATTGCAATAATATCTCTAAGATTATATTAACTTTCAAACGTTAAAAATTTAAGCATAAATTTTGTACACCATTAATTAAGTTTAATGGACTGTGAGAAATCTTAATTAGAAATATGAGATAATGAAGACAGCAGTCCGAGTTTTATTAGATTAATTTATTACATATTAGAGCTTTCGTGCAAGCGATGCTTGACATCCTCAGTGAATCTAATAACAAGTGAACAAAACCATAAACCAATTTCAAAACAGAAATAAAAAAATACAAGGAAATGAAAAACAATCCAAAACAAATGCAAGTTAATATTTAAAGTAAGCACTAGCCCAAACTTACAATCAGTAATATAGTTACAACACCACATATTAAAATACATATGTATATTACTAATTTTTTTAATACTAACGTTTGGTTTGATGCTCTAAACTGTTGTTTTACATATGTGGTGTTGTAACTGTTTTACTGATAGTAAGTTTGGGCTAATGATTACTTTAAATATTAACTTGCATTTGTTTTAAATTGGTTTTTGCCTAGTTTGGTATGTATTTTTTTATTTCTGTTTTGCAATTGGTTTATAGTTTTGTTTACTTGTTATTAGATTCCACTGAGGATGCCAAGCATGTTTGTGCGAAAGCTCTGATATGAAATAAATAATCTAATAAAACTCGGACTGGTGTCTTGATTATCTTATATTTCCAATTTGTACACCATGTTCAAAACTAAACATGATGAAAATTAGTGTTTCAAAGAAAAACTAATTTCCATCTATTTGTAGCTCTATTATTAATGTTTATTAAATTAAATTATTGATTAACATTAATTTTGCCCCCTTGACCGGAAAGAAGATGAAAGTACATTTTAGAAACAGTATTATGTACTTTCTACTCTTTGGCATAGAGATATATACTAGAAGGGGCACAGCGTATCTCAATACATTAAGAGTCCTGAAACATCATTTTGGGGGTCTCAGGGGCTCTGTGTAACCTCATTGAAACCTCTTCTAAGAGTAAGTTAAGGTTATGAGAAATCAATTTTTTTCGGCTTCCTGTAAATTACTGTATTCACTGTAATTTTGTTCTGCTTATTTGATTATTGATAGTCGTAGGTGGTCAAGTTATTTTTCGATGCTTAAAAAATCAACCAATTGGGCCCCTCTAGTAATACATCTCTATGCTCTTTGGCACACACCTCATCAAAGCATTATTTTTTTTAACAAGTTTTAGGATGTTAAAATATTTGAATTCAACCAATCATGATATGAATTTGTTATTTGGATTTAAAATGCAAAGTTTGAGACCTGTTTTAACCTTTTGTAGACTAAATAGTGGCGCAAACAGATAAATATTAGGTAAATAAGTAAATAAAAAAGGTTGAATAGACGATTTTACTGAAAAGAGTGTTTCCTGAGATGGAGATAGGCTTGAGATAGGCTAAGGTAGGCGGGTCGTTAATTATATCCCTCTGATTAACACCTGTTCTTATAAATCGCCATCCATCATACTGGTAAGATATGATACCATCTATGTAACTCCATGTTAATACTAGGATCTTGTTAATGTCACTCTGTAACAAAAGGAAGGTATTAGAAAGTAAAGAAAATTTTAAGAATAACCTGAACATTTCTTAATACGATTATGCTCACAGACGTGAAACGCTCAAAATGTTTTTGAGCGTTAAAAATGTTGCCTTTACCTTAAAGTCGAATTAGTTTATTCTGTCCAGGGGTAAGGAAGAGCCAGGCGAGTTCCCCTCCCTCCCCCCTCAAAAATGCAAGGTTTCACACGTTTTTAAAAGACTTCTGCTGATAACTAATTTCTTAGAGAGGGAAAATTTATTTTTGAGAGGGGGGGGGGACTCGCCTGGCCCTTCCAAGGGCAGAACCCAAAAAAAAGATGGGCTTTATTTGGGTTCTGAATTTTTCACTTTCAATATCTAATATGCTTAATACGAACATACTTCTTCATTAGTATTCTTTTCATGATTTATAACTGGAAACAATTTAGCAAGTTAAGGAATTAAACCTCTACACAATAATGATGAACTATAATCGGGCACGATATGTTTATAACCTAAGGATAAAAAAGGGTTCAGTTGTGTTATAACTTGACCATGTAAGTGGAGTGTGATAGTTTTTGTCACACCTGTGACAAATTGTCAGCTATTGACACAATTGTGTCAGCTATTTATATTTTGCAAATCTTGGTAGTATCAAATTATAAATGTTTTGCTTGTCAAGCATGATAGCAGTAAAAGCACCACTTTTCTCTGGTAAATACTTCACAAAGAGTATAAACTCTTTGGAATTTTAATTGAGAGGCAGAAAGAGTTCAGGCTCTGTCGGCGCCCTGATGGGACATTACATTATGTCGAGCCATCAATGATGACTAATCAGTTCCCAGATGTTGCATTGCATTTTGCTTATTACATTTCCTAGGTGTCTCTCACACCTATATTTTGGGCACAATTATATTGTGCCCAATAATATTTATTAGATCATTCTAAAAAATTTTCTAATAAAGTTGTTGTACTTAAGAAAAATTACATTTTTAACTACTATATTTAACTTCATATATTTATATATTAACTACTATATTTAACTTCTTATATTTATATTTATTTATTACTATATTACTACTTATATTTATATTTTAACTGCTATATTTAACTTCTTATATTTATATTTATTTATTACTGTATTACTACTTATATTTATATTTATTTATTACTATATTACAACTAATATATATATTTATATTTTAACTACTATACTCTATTTTCTTTTACAAGAAATTATCAATAAATACTTAAAAGAATCTCTACTAGAAACTTACTGGTATGATTATCCAAGGTGTTGGAAATGGAGCTAATAATGTTTGAAAAGGCAAAAAAGATGCTGTGTCATCATTCCATTTGAACAAGAAACTTTCTTCTACTGCATAGCTAATATCTCCTCTTTTCCCATCAAAATGCCCTAAAATTTAAACAATTAAATGCAATAATACAGTTATTTCTGAACATGAGGCTGTCTATCGTGTGGGGTTAAAGATATTTCAAAGTGAGCTGTCCGATGTCCAAACTTCTTCATAATAATATTAAAATATTTAACCAGAGAATCGTTGCGCTATTTTTATGGTGACTCTATAAGAGCTGATATTTTATGAGATGGCAAGAAAATGGAAGAAAGACAAGTCAAGAAAGACAAGACCTACCTATGTGTAAGTTATAAGTCATATTCGTAGACTATACATTTTACCAGGTTTTATCTCAGTCCTCAAATACCTCATATACTGTCTTGGACCTTTTTTGCACTTTTTGGACCACCAAAATCGGCGATGAGGCGTTTGATTCAACAGGACATATAAACAGGCGCTAGATTTACATAAAAAATAATAATTTCTTATTGCCTTGTCAATCTATCCCCGCGCATCGTGGAACCTCGATATACATTTGAATAAAAGGATATGCCTAGTTAGACTGGTCGAGGTATACACTGCACTTTGGATAACAACTTATGGCCAGGTGTGGTCGAAACTCGCCTTCTGATTAAAAATAATTGTACTTATAGAAATTTGTATGCTTACATTTTTATAGGTTACTCTTTAAACTGTATTAGTTACATTGAATTGCTGATGATGTTACCTTTATACTTCCTATTGTTCGCAGCCAGTAGAAAATGTTCTGTTTTAGATTCCCCGATGTAGCAAAAGTAAGTAAAGCTAATGGCGTATTTGGTCCTTAGATCTTGATATTTGACTAGTTTACCGGTGGTCCTGTCTTGTACGTAGAGTTCTGGGTAAACAGGGTTACCTAAACAATTGTCAATCTTTTAATTGTCATGTGTGACAATGATGGTTATTTCAAATATATTAAATAGATCCCCAGCCTCTTCCTTTCCTCCCCCACCGCGATAAGGCCCGTTATCGTTAAATCTCGGAAGTTAACCGGCAACGGACGTAATGAATAATTAATAGAATTTGTGACCGCACAGTTCAATACTGGATACATGGTGTCGGTAAAAATCTGAGTTAATGTGAGTTAATATACGTCCCATAGACGTATACTAACAGAGCGATCACAGCGTTAGTTATGTACTGTCGACTCTAGGAACACAACGTAGATTTAATTAAATAAATATGCATCATTTTTTATTGAAATATTGATATAAGTCTCTTAGAGCTATCTAGTCCTAGTTGTCCAGAGCCAACAAAACCAAAACACAAAAAAATTGGATACGGAGTGCCTCGGAAATTTTCCTCTGAGGGCTTTATCTCCTCAAAGGACGAGTGAAGCGAGTCCGAAGACGTATTCCAGTGTGTATTTGGTGACTTTTATATTCTGAGGAGTGAAGCGAGTCCAGTGTAGTGAGGATTAGCGTTGCGAATCCGATTTGGTGAGGAAAAGTTCCAAGGTACCCTTTACCCGATTTTTTCCCTAATAGTATTAATATAGCCTCTATAGATGCATAAACTCCTTATGCCTTTAACAAGGATAGTAAGTACTATAGTCCTATCATATCAGCTTGTGGTATAAAAGATACCGCAGGGATTTAACAACTGGTGTATTAAATGCTACCCTCAGACGGATTGGGTCAAAATAAACAATCAACGCTTTCCTTTCCTTTTCTGCCAACTAATCAAATCATTAACTTTTGCGAGGGATTAAAATCCTTACATTTTCAAAAAATCTTACCTGTATATTACATCCTCTAGATTTTTTTTTTAATTAGGCCAATCACATTTGATTGGTATTTAGTTGATTACATACCTCCTCAAGTTCAATGGGAATATAATAGTGAAATAAGAAAATGTAATGAAGAATGAATACTTCTAGCTTATGGGTTTAAAAATAGGAAAGCTTTGAAAGTACAGAAAGCACGAATTAAAGGAACGTAATTAGCGTAAGGAAATTAAGAACGTAATTAGAAACGTAATTAAGGAACGTAATTAAGGAACGTAATTGAAACGTAATTAGGAACCTTACGTTCCTAATTAGAAACGTAAGGTTCTTCCTGATTATAAGGGATTATAAGTACTTAAACACGCCTTATATTCTATGATAAATTATTTGATTCATGCATAAAAGGGTTTGAAAAGAAATGAGGACAATGAGAAAAAGAGTCATGAGGACTCCAAGATGTAGCCTACTTGCTAGGGGGTCTATTACCACTACTATTGTAAAGTAGTACAACCATGAATGAGATTTTATGCCCGTATTCAAAGACATCTTCCTAACATTTTCCTAACAATCTCCTTGTTCCTTAAGGAGAATGTTAGGAAAATGTTAGGAAAATGTTAGGAAGATGTCTTTGAATACGGGCCTTAGATTTAACTATGTTTGGACAAATATTCTTTTAGATTTCTAACGCTACTTCCTATGAGTTGACCACTAATTTCTCCTATCAAACTTATTTCTTGTATAGCAAAATAACAACAGCAAATGTAGAAGAATCAGGAAAACTCTTACCCAAGGCGTCTTTGTAGTTGCTTACGGCTATATACGTTTCATCTTTAATATTAAATGCGGTCACTGATAAGGAGAAATGTTGTTTTATCTTGTCTTTTTCCAAAAATTGGTTGCTCTCAGTGTCATAAACATAATGGATCAAAGCAGCCGGGAGTTTGGACCCTGATTTCTGACTGGTTAATATAATTAAGTTTAACTCATTCGTGTATATATTCTTCCTGAAATAGAAAGTAATGTTTTTGTAAGGACTATTGGACAATTTACTAGAAGTTATATAGTATTATCAGGCATTAAAGAAAAGGCATTTGTGACTAGCTACAAGTAAAGATTGCCAATAGGAATTTGCCACTAGCTCCAAATGACAGACGCAATACAGATCGAATCCTCTATCAGAGTCAAATTTGGATTGATCCTAAAATTTATAAAATATAGCATATTATTAATGTTGTTTAAGGATTATATGTGGACGTGTCTAAAATAAACCTGTCAGTTATTCTAATGGAAAATACTGGAAATATGAATAGTAGTTATTTTACTACGAATTATTGTTCTAATAGCGTATAAGTAAATTTTTATAGACTTTAAATATAATAGTTATATTCTAGAACAGTTCTTAAATCTGAGTAGGACGTATGTTTAATGAGATTTTGGGAGACCATGAGAAGACTCTTTAAACATCACCTTCTCCTGTAAAGGTAAAAATAAATATATTGAGCTACTTGTTGCCGTTTCTTGCTTTAGAAGTGAGTCAAACTATCTAGTGATATTCTAGATAGGATACCAGGCTCAAAAACTAAACCAACCAGAACTGTGCGTCCCTGACTACTGTAAATGGTATGTCTTGAATTTTCTGAAACTTCTCATTATAGTCCAAGTCCATGAAGTAAACTTGGGAGCTGTTGGAAAACACTCCACATCTAGTTGCTATCAGATACACCCCTCTGTCGCCCGTGAATCGCCTTATCTGTTTACAATTACCAACGTTGATTCTAGAATCCGGATCAGATAGTTTTTCAAAGTCATTACCCTGTAATTAAAAACAATAAAAATTAGTGTTAAAACATCGCAGGAGAAGCCAAGGGGGGCCCTGCTCCCCTGAAAACACCCCATTAGAAAAAGTTACCAGCGTGTTATTTTAACGGTGTGTTTAACATTGCCCCCTCTGAGACTGGTTTCGCCCCCTCTTTGTTCTGGCTGGAAAGCCAAACAAAGCCAAGGAAAGTTAACCAAATATGCCGTAAGTTTATGAAATTTTGCTAAATTCATCAAATATGCCGTAAGTTCCTGTGATTTCGCAAAGGCGACCAATCATGTCGTAAGTTCCAGAGTTTTTGCCGTTTTTTTTTTATTTTAAATTATCTTTATTTATAAATTAATTGATATAGCATACAATAAACATAAAAGATTAGCCTGTTCATGATGGCCCCAAGGCCTGAGCTGAACAGGCGTTGACTTAATACTTAATACTAATGCGTAATACTTAATACTATGGTTATAAACTTTATATAATTGTTATACATTTTTATTTTATTTTTTTCTATTTTATTATTAATTATTACTTTTTATTTTTTAAATAATATAAATAATTTTTATTTGAATATTTAGAATAAGTTAATTTATTTTATATACATAGAAATTTAATTTAGTTATTTATTAACTTTTATTAAATAATTGTTTAAATGTTTTTTAAAAGTTTCTTTTTTTTTCTATAGTCTTAACGTCTTGAGGTAAATTATTGAACCATACTATGCCTTGATAGAACCAGTGCCTCTGTGCGGCGCTGGTGCGACAGAACGGTACTGCTAACAACTGCAACGCAATGCTTCTCGTATTCATGCCATGTAGCAATACATCTATGTTACTTATGTTTTTATGTACTTGAGATAGGTATGAGGCCTGTATCATCTGGTCTATATTCAATATATATAATTTTTTAAATAACGGTTCAGTATGTTCTAATTTTCTTTTTGTTAGAAATAATTCTTATAAATGATTTCTGTTACGTTTGCTATATACATTTACCGCTGTTCAATCGCATCCAATATCATATCCAGCATCCAAATATCAAATATCCAAATGCTTGCCTCACGAAGCTTTGTACAGGTCTAGGATTATACGAGTGAACTCTAGTATTGTCAACCTAGTAGCAGTCTAGCTCTGATATGTTACACAAGTTATGAAAGCTTAGCTCTAGGTTTTATATAGATAAAATAGCATCAACTCTAACCCTAAAACCATTATAAGTAGAAAAAATGTACTCCTGAATCAATTCTCTTCTGAAATAAGAAGAGCGTAGGTATAAATCTATAAGTCAATATAAAGATATTACACACCCAGCGGTCTATACTTACGCTATATGTTTGTAGAGATATAACGTTGTCACCTGAGTCGTCTTTATTTAGAGTTAAAGAGTACCAACTACTCAACTTCTGATTTGGGATAATATCTACATCCTGGTAGTGATGATCTTTAAATGAATACTTTATACTATAACCGTCATGTTCCTTTATATCTGCACAACAAATAAAGAGTCCAATAAAAGTACGTTCAAAAACACTTCTGAAACGTCACCGTTTTTACGTGGTGTCTTTTCATAAATTATGAACGCTAATGTTGACTTTATAATACTGTACAGTCACATGTAAACATCAGATACTTTCCATTTGTTTTTATGGAACTGGACGACCCTAAGATTATCTGCATGTCATAAGGGAGTGTTTAAAACACGGACGTAATACTAATATTATTAATTAAGTAAGAAGAATTTTTTTTTTTAATTTAAATTCCTTTATTTAAAATTTTTTACAAAAGTGTTACACAAAGTTGTTACAATAAAGTACTCCCTGCTTTAGTTCTTGAAAAAGAACTGCGCTGCAGAGGGGAGCGCTTGTAATACAAACTTAAATATTAATTTACTTAAAAAGAAAAGATAAACCTAAAAATTAACCTATAATTTTATTTATCAGGCAATGGGTTTTCCCAGGGTCGTAGTAAATTGGTGGTTTGGAAACCCAACAATGCCAGTAAATTATGTAATTGAAGCATTAAAAAGCGAGCAGTCAACAATTGGACTAAAATTCCAGACTAAGAATAGCCTGTGGTAAAGAATTGTTCCCTAGTCGAAAGCTTAGGTTTTTATATTTAAATAAATCATTTCGGACTGAAGCCTTTATTTTATTTATCTTCTTCTTACTTATTATCCAATATACTATTTCTCCAAGATCATAAAAGGCACTCATTTTTTATTAGGATATCTTATTTGAATTAGGACCTTAACCATAACTGTGGTTAAAGAGTCATATTGTATTTAAACGCTTAAAACTAGGGCTAGACATTTTTTAGCAACAAATAGTTTGTTGTAAATTCAAGTTGGCCAATTTTTTAAACATTAGTTGTGACTTTATCCAAAATCCAGTCCTTTCTCTTATAGGATATGAATTTTAAAATCTGTTTACCCGTTTTAATTATTATTTTATATTTAAAAATCTGTTTACCCGTTTGACCTGCATTGTGTCCATAAACAAAGTGCATCTATCCATGCATCAATGCACCACCTTTTTGCGATTTTTGGGATCTGTAGGTGCTGAGACGTGAAACTTAAAGGAGATATGGATCTAGTTAGTTATAAACCAATTAAAAATTAATGCATCCAAAAAGATTATTTACCGTCATTCTTTATACTTCGTTTTGTTTTGTTGGTAAATTTAATTGTTCGCAGGTTTTCTAGTAATTTATTATTGAGGCAGCAGGAAAATTTACAAGATTGTTTCTCGAAATTAACTAACGACAAATGTGACCACCAAAATATGTTGCACCCTAAGAGTGGATTGGGAGGGAGAACAGAGGTGGTATAGACCATAGACCATTTATATAAGTTCCTTAGTTTAAACAGCTAGACAAAAGTAACCTGTAGGCTACCTAATGCGGTAACTCGAAGGTTTTCGAGTTACCGCCATAAATCATTTTCTAAACATCCTATCAAGGAGTATACATACTCCTTGACCCTATCCTTTGCTACAGGATTTTCATATAAACTGACTTTTATCAATGGAAATTACATTTAAGAGAATATTTCATTTGTAATGAAAATAATATTTAAATTAAAATATTTAGTATAGTAATTATTTATTTAAAATTTTATAAATTAATTAATTATTAATAAAATTAATTAATTATAATTAATTATTTTAAATAATTTAATTAATTATTTAAATAATTTATTATAGTAAAAATATAATCAAGGAGTATACATGCTCCTTGACCCTATCCTTTACTACAGGATTTTCATATAAACTGACTTTTATCAATGGAAAATTATATTTAACAGAATATTTCTTTTGTAATAAAAATGGAAATGTTAAATTAACAAAGTGTTTTTCTAAAAATATTTTATTTCCTATAATAAAATGGAGGTATTATTCATGGGTATATACACAGGGTGAAACATTTCAGATAAATAAAGAGAAAACATGGTCTATCCCCATTAAACTGGCTCTTGCGATTTCTGATTTATAACTTTTATTATTTTGGTAACTATTACCGAAATATGCTATTTTTTCTTATACCGTTATACTGCCTATTGTAGAAACCGCTTTAAATCCATTAAATATAACATTGATTAATTAACATTGGATAATAGTTGCCATAATAAAATTAAATAACAATGTTGATCTTAACAAGATTTTATTGGCAAGAGATACATTTTATCAAAGGGGGCAATTTTTTCGCCCCAGAGAAGGGTTACACGTAATTAACCCAGGATACGGGAGGGTATCCTGGTTCCTCTAGGAGTAATACCTCTCCCCGGACCCCCCTTGAAAGAAACCCTGCTTCTAGCACACACTGTTGCTTTTACTGTTGGGCTTAAAATCTTGAAAATCCATAGAGATATTATTACTAGAGGGGCCCTAGCAGTTGAATTTTGAAACATCAAAAAAGTAACCTGATCACCCTTGAGTATTAATATGATGAAATAAACATTAAAATAATTCTGGCGCGGTGGTCCGCATGTCGGGCGAATTTCCTTTGGATGCGTGTTTCCGTGCTTTTTACAATACATAAGTTTACAACTACTAAATAAATAATTCCGTCGCGGTGGTCCGCTGTCGGGCGAATTTCATGTAGAATTCGTGTTTCCGTGCTTAACAACCCATTTCTTGCTTAAGGTTCCGGTTCATGCTTTAGAACCTAAGCAGTTACTCGATTGTCAAGCACTGCTCGTAACTCATTTTGTCTGTATTTTTCAAAGGAAATGCGCATAATTATCCAGTTGGTTGTTCAAAACTATGCCTCTAAAATTAGAAGTACGCACTATTATTTGCACTAGTTTAAAGCTTAGTTACTTATATTTAAGCTTAGTCAGTTATCTTTAAAGGTTTTAGCGCATTTCCTTTGAAAAATACAGACAAAATGAGTTACGAGCAGTGCTTGACAATCGAGTAACTGCTTAGGTTCTAAAGCATGAACCGGAACCTTAAGCAAGAAATGGGTTGTTAAGCACGGAAACACGAATTCTACATGAAATTCGCCCGACAGCGGACCACCGCGACGGAATTATTTATTTAGTAGTTGTAAACTTATGTATTGTAAAAAGCACGGAAACACGCATCCAAAGGAAATTCGCCCGACATGCGGACCACCGCGCCAGAATTATTTTAATGTTGTAAACTTATATTAAGTTAAAAAAACGATAAAAATTGATCGTCCCTACCAGGATTTGAACCCAGGTACCCTGAGTTTGAGTGCTTGTATTGACTCCGGACCATTGCCATTCAACTCAGAGGCCCAAAAAACATAGAAAACGACACCCTACTCGAAATTTATTTTTTATCGGCCTAAATTTTGGTTTTTGGTAATTTACAAATGGTTTTTTGGACTTTTTGGTCACTTAGAGTGGTCGTATCGACTTTGGACCGGTTTCATTCGATTCAGCGCCTCAAAATACATAAATAATGACCTTTTTCGCAGCAAAAAATATTAACCCTGAATTTTGCCGATTTTTTCAAAATTTCGCTGACTCAGCAAACCGGGTTAATGACGTCACAAAAACCTGGTTTTCAATAGGGTTCGTGTCCTCCCAAAGGTTGATTTTTGTACCAAGTTTGGTTAAAAAATATTAATCCGTTCGAAAGATAGAGTGTTTACAAGAAAGTGTCTAGAAATACATATATATATACATATATATATATATATATATATATATATATATATATATATATATTATATATATATATATATATATATATATATATATATATATATATATATATATATATATATATATATATATATATATATATATATATATATATATATATATATATATTATATATATATATATATATATATATATATATATATATATATATATATATATATATAGTCTCGCGAAACGTATTTTTTCGTCATTAGGGACCTCTGAAACGGATTTGTGTCGTGGTCCGAGGTTCGAATTCCGCCATGACGCCTATCCCATTAGCCGAATTTCCAAAGGAAATTCGCTAAAATACAGTAACATATAAAGTACAACGTTTATAATAAGAAACAATGCTGGAAAACCCGACAACGATTGATTTGTTATAACCTTAATTTACTCTTAGAGGAGGTTTCAATGAGGTTACAAAGAGCCCCTGAGAGCCCCATAAAGATGTTTCAGGCCTTTCAATGTATTAAGATAGGCTATGCCCCCTCTAGTATATATCACTTTGTGAAAATCAAGTCATGTGGAAGAAAAAGAAGAACTGTTAAATTTTGCCAATATGAATACACTACTGCTTGTTGAGAGTCAGTTCAAATTTTATGAATATTTTAGTACAAGTTAATACAGCGGTAGCGAAAAAAATCAATTCTTCAATCGCATTCCTCGCTCGCGGTATTATAACCTCTTAATTTTTCTTTTCTTTTCCAAAATTTCGGAAAAGAATAATTATTTTTAATCATGCCTAAGTCCTCGTAACTTGATTAACAATCATCATTTTTATCGCCTTTTATGTTCAAATAAGTAATAAATAATTTAAATGATTACCGTGGATTAGTTGCTGATAATTAAAGTTAGAAAGTGCTGCTAGTGTACACCCTACGCAAGAAAACATTATTAACACGAATTCACCAAAACTAGAGCACATTTTTCTATATTTCTATTACTAAACTACAACTTATTACCTAAAAATTAACTAAAATTGAACATAACAGCTTAGTTAGACTAGATGTATGACTAGACGAGGTGAACGCACAATTTAACTACCTTACTGTTTCCCGATTAAAAGGTCAATTTTAAAATTTATCCAACTTGTTTTATGTAAACAGTGAATATCGCGCTATAATAACGAGGCTAATTTGAGTTCATATGTAGGTTCCCTTTATTTATTAGAATACATTTATTACATACATATCAAAACATTACCTACATGAATACCTACATTTATTATTATAATTACATTATTATATTATATAGGTTACATTATTATTATATAGGTACATTATTATTATTTATTTACTTTATTTTTTCTTAGCTTTTGCCAGTTTTTGTTAGCATTAGTCGGGTGTAAAGTGCTAAGACTAATTTATTATTATTACATAGATATTTATTAAGGAAAACGTTAAATTTAACGTCTTCAAAACAGGGTTTAATTCGAGAGGGGGAGGTACAAATTAAATGTACCCCTTAAGTGTAACAAATTAAGTGTAACCCTTCTCTGGGGTGAAAAAAGTCCCATAATAGTAAAAATGAGTCTTTTGCCAAAACAAAATCTTGTTGAGATCAAAATTTTAATTTACCAATATTACTTTGGTAACCCAAATATGGTAAATTTATTACTACCATTGGTAACTTTAAAAACTTAGGTTATAGGATAACGTAGTATTGCCGTTTGGAAACCACATTGTATCCTAAGAAATTTAATACTAATATAATTATATTTGGATAATTTATTATCACACTATTGTTTGACATAAATCATAGATTTTGTTCAAAATATTTCTTTCCTGTAGTTTTGAACAAAAATCTGTGATATATGTCAAACAATAGCGTAATAATAAATTACCCAAATTTAATGATATTAGTGTCAATTTTCTTAAAATTTTATAAGATTTTTAGCAATATTACGTTATTCCATCATTTATATTATAGGATAATAATAATAATTGGGATATTTTACATTTTCATGTCATCTTTTTATTTATGAAGTATTTATTTTTGGTGCATCTGATATGTTTTACCCTGTATATACCCATGAATAGCACCTCCATATTGTATTTGGAAATTTTTATTGTGTTACTTATGGGTACTTTTACAGTTTAATGGGAATAGAGACCATTTTCTAAAGTCTTGGACCATGTTTTCTTTTTATTTATCTAAAATGTTTTACTCTGTATATACCCCCCCCCTCCCGGTCAACAATTTTTATACTTGTGTATACCCTTCATACTTTGAAGATACCCCCTCCCCCTCCCCCGCGGTGATTAATCTCTGAAAGAAACCCTGCTTCAAACGAGCACCTGGATAACAAAACTAGACCTATCCCCTAAATAATAAAGAAAAGTAGGGTAAAGGGTATCTCGGAACTTTTCCTCACCACATCAGATACGGTAAATACGCTTTCCTCCTGTATTCTTGTCTTTCCTTCTCGCAGGTTGAAGGAAAAACTATTATCCGTCGTTACTGTTCGTTACGACGGATAGTTCTGTTTAAATACGTTGAATTCTTCATATTTACTTACGGCGCTACCAACGGAAGTCCTAAATCTTAATGACCGCGGGGCCTTCTCAGTTTATTAAATTCTAGTTTTCTTAAAAATAGTTATCTGTTAGTCGAGTGCAAAAGTCGAAGAGAACATTTTTTATAGCTGATCAAAATAAGACTGATTTCCTTAAGGAAATCAGTCTAAGTAGAAAATTTACAAAATGGCAAGTTATTCATAAAAAACGTAAAACTAGCGGCAAAGTTATAAAGTTGGCAAAAAATATTGAAAACCATAAAAAATCTGTTTTTTCAAAGAAATTCAAATTATTTGGAAACGTCATGACTAAAGTTGTGACATGATTTTAAAGAATAAAGAAAAAATATTTTCTTTAAGTTCTGCTCATCGAAAACGGAATTACTTATTTTAAGAAAACTAAAATTAGGTTACCCAAAATGTTAAATGTTCAGAATTATATGAAGGGCTCCACTCAGGATTGGCAGACTATATATTTTTTTCATCATTTGAGGTATATTTGCCAAAAAATTGGTTTGAAACTGTATACAATAAGTCACGTTGGACCTGAAGGTCTTGGACTTCATCTTATACCTAGTGCAACAAAAAATAAATAAAAAATCTTGAAAATAGTTATTTATTTAACAAGGGATGAAAGAAAGTTTTCCAGTTCAAATTTAAGTTTCTTCTTAAGGCAGACCTGAAGTAAAAACCTCTATTAGCTAAGTCGAGGGAAATAAACAAGTTTGGACTTGAGGGATGCCGAGGAAAATTACTTACATTTGGCTTGGATGTTGTTTGAAGGCTGTTTTTCTTGTTCAATCTCTTCCGTTGACATTTGTTTCTTAACCAAAATAAACAAATTTTAAATCAGATTTTCCTGTTTCATTATTTCCAATCTAAGTAGTTATACTTAGCAAACAACTAAAAAGCATGTATACTAGTTAGTTAGTATACATAGTATACATGTTTCTTAGCTGTTTGCTTAGTACGATACTAGTAGTTTATTGCTATAGTTATTATTTTAGACAGTATTATGAATGAAAACTCCTTCATATAAAATGAAGGAGGTTATAAGGATACATAGGTTGATCGGCACTTATTTACTTGGTTCCCAACCTCAATTTTTCCGAAAAAAATCTAGTGGATTTGGGTATAGGAACTAGGAGGTCTGTTTAAACTCCATAAAAATCCCTCAGTTTTTCTATTTGTAATGGAGTTAAGATTTTAAGAAATTACAAGTTTTTTTGCTGAGAACAAAAATATTTTATAATTTTCCTGGCACTTATTTACTTGGGTCCCCATTTTATGTTGGGAACCAAGGGTACTTTCGCACTGTATTATCTTATTTACTTAATTATCAATCTTTTCTTTTCAACATCCCCTATTAAGGATGTTAAATACTTTCTTTTATATAATTTAGTCGATATATTGTCGGTACCCAAGTGAATAATTGCCCTATATCGCCATATTTACTTGGGTCCCAACTTTATGTTGGGAACCAAGTAAATAAGTACCGGTTGATCCTGCTCTAAGATCCTACTTGATAACCTACTTCAAGGTAAAAGCACGATTAAATAAGTATATTGATAAGTGAATAAACAAAAATGTAACACAGTGATTATTCGATTACTTGCCTCAGTAACTTAAAAACTTGGACATTAGCCGATCACAGTGTTTACACTTTTGGTAATTTTCCATTGATATATTCATTTGTATGCGCTCAATATGACAACATTTTAAATAAAGCTTTCATAAACCTTGTTAGATATAACTTTTTAACGGTTGGTTTTATAAGGCTTATTCGACACCGTGTTGATAACAATTTTTAAAGGATTTTTGAAGCTTATATGTACCTTGAAATTTTTTTCAAGGTACTTTCAAATTGAAAGTTTTTCTAAACTTTGATAGTAAAACTTAATTAAACATTGATAATTACGCTTGAAAAAAAGCTTGTTCAGTGGTTACTCGTAAGCTTTTTTCAATCTTTTTACAATTCATTACTTATATATTTATGTTTTTTGTATTTTAATATTGTTTTTTGGACACATTTTGTCTGTTTTTGTATTATAATAAGTTAATGAATAAATCTTTGACAAGTTTCAAAGATTTATTTTACATTTATTTTTAAGTGTCAATCTTAAACAAGCTTTGACGTAAATTTTTCATGCCATAAACAAGACTTGCTGGATTTTATAATTAAATTTAATTCAAGTGTATTTCAAGCTTACTGGGTGCTATCTGGGTATATTCATCACTGTCTTAAGTTAATGGATAAAACACAAATAAACAAGTTTACATAAATTTGAACTGAGTTGACTTACTGTAAATTTAAAAATTTGTAATAATTTTTCGCAAAGGCAAAATGTGAACTGCTTTGTAATTGTTACATTGAATTTAATCTGGTTTTATAGGTACTCTAACTGCAATAGTTAATTTTCTATAAAAACATTTAACTGTATCTTATTTAAGTATATCTTGCATTAAATTACATTCTAAGCTTTAAAATGTCCAATAAAGCTCTAATTGAGTTTATTATATGCAATTCATTAAGTTTTGCTTCAAAACATATGTTTTTGTTTTGAGCTCTTTAGGTCAAGCAAATTGTAGTTGTGCTTTTAATTTTTCTTACAAAGCTGTAATGTTGTAGCTGAAACTGAATGTTGCTTTTGAAAACAGTTGGTATTACGAGATGAGGCTTTACTTTGAGTTCTTGTTATTATATCGGGTTCAAATTCCAATCAGTTTATAAACATAAGCTTGTTCTCTAGTTGTATAAGTGTTTTGTTTAAGTCACACCCTACGAACAGAATCGGCTTTAAAAACCGTGGGGCTTCACTATGTTGTTTAGCCCCTAGGTCTCGAAGGGCTAGGCATGTCGTTTTCTTATTCTAGTTATTTATTGTAAATTTAGTTTTTATTTTAGTCATTTGAAATTTGATAACCGTATCCAAGAGAAGACGTACTCGATGTTTAATTTATTATCTAATTAGCAATCCAAACAAAACTTATCATAAATAATGTTTCGTATTCTGTTACCTCCTGTCAAGTTCGCAAAGACTCGGAATTTGCCATGACAAATTTAATCTGTCTTAACCGATGAGATTTGGTTTGAAATGGTGATTTTAAAAAATTATGTATTTTATATTTGGATTTACTGGTATTGTTTGTGTTGTTTGCAAGTCCTCTGCCAGGAAGTAGCCGAGCCCGCCGTCCCTTGTAAGTATTTTTATTTACATTTTACTTTTGTTTATTCTTTAAAGATATCTATAAAAATATTATCAACCAACAGGGAAATAGATTTTACCCAATTATGCTGTGGTTTTGTGCTTATCAGTTTTACGACTTTTGTATTGAAAAATAAAATTCAATATATATGTCAACAATCCATCATAATGTCTCTGACTCATTACTTTCTATATGATCTGAAACAAGCAAAGACAAAATGTGAAACCCCTTAGATGTCATTGATATTTATCACATTTTTAGTGCTTTCTTTTTTAAAAGATTCAAACTAGAATAAAACTAAGAGTTACTGTGGCCTGATAAGCCGTGGTCAGAGTACATTCAAAGTAACCAGCTCTCTGTCCTATTTTCACTGTTTGCTTTTTTGTCCCAGTTCAGGCCCTATTGAAATTGGTTACTCCAAAAGAATATTATTACTAGAGAGGCCCTATTGGTTAAATTTTGAAAACATCGAAAAAGTAATCTAAACACCATCGACTATTATAGTCGAGGAGCCAGACCTGAAAAACGTGTCTCATTTTTTACTGCTTCAAACCAAATTTTCATTGAAAATATACCTTAAATAATAAAGAAAATGCTTAGTCTGCCTATCAAGAGTGGAGCCCTTCATATGGTAGCGCACGCTCAATATTTTAAAAAATCGATGACCAGAACCTAAGTTATAGAATTTACAAAATTACTGAAAAAATACCCAATGACTGTATAAATTAACTAGTTTTTATGGTTTTGCCTATGACATGAGCTTGGTTGTAGTTATCCAAAGTGTATGACTAAACACTCGATTTTATTGGTTGAAATCTAAGTTTTTTGCAATTATCTAAACAATTTTATCGTGCACAATCATACAAAGGGTTCCACTCTGCATAGGCAGACTATATGATTTAAAGTATATTTTCAACATTTTGTTTGAAGCGGTACAAAATGAGTCACGTTTTTCAGGTCCTGGACTGTTAATATAATAAACAGTACAAAATTATGGGAACTTATAAAGCAGAACATTTAAAATACAAAACAATGTGTATAAAGTAAAAGACAATTATTTTAGTATAACCTTAACCTACTCTTTGAGGAGGTTACACATTGCCCCTAAAACTGGTTTCAAGCTTTAGATGTATTGAAATTGGCTATGCTCCTTCTAGAAATGTATCTCTTTGAGTTGATCTAAACTTTATTTGATCCTATTTTAGTGCTTATCTTTAAATGGTTTAAAGTTAAATTTGGTTTAATGGTTTTAAAATAACTTCAGTTTTAGTGAGACATTTAAAATAATTAAGTTGATATTAAACATGATGAAAGGAAGCATATTATTTGTTCGGTATCTGTAAAGTAAAAATTTATGTATGGAACAAGTTGAGGAGCTCAGCTAATATGAGTATCCCTTATTGCTGTTCGTTCACCGAATACTCACTTGACAATAGACGATTAAAGAACGGTAACCTTTTAGAATCTTACACATTAGCGCTGACACATGTAAACATGTAGGGATTAGTTATCTACAAATATAACTTTAATGTTTCCATTGATTGTGTGTTTATGCTAAAAAATTGTGAATTTTAAATGTTTAACTGTACTGAGTCACTCTATTGCCTCATTACTCCATTTACAACACAGCACCCAAGAATTTCAACATGATTGTGGTTTTTAATTTGGTAATAAAACAGAAAAATAGCAGTCTTATAATGCCTTATTATCACAAACTTTACAGTAATTTACAGTGCCTGAAAATTTACATTAATTGCAATTTTAATGACTTTTCCATCACTATTAAATAGATATTTTATTAATAGAAAAAATAGAAATAAATGAGACAAAAATGTTGGTTAATATAGTATTTTAAACTTAAATTGTTATCAATTATTCTTTACAAAAATAACTACATGTTAACTTAAACATTACTAAAATCCAAATAATGATAATTAATCAAAATGAAGTTTACAATGAATCACAATCATTAATGAAATCTTCTAAATGGAAAAATTTGTAAAATATAATCATAATTTTGTTTATAGAATAATCCCAAATATATGTAAGAATGATTTATTAACTACAAGGCTGCAACCTGTACACTTTCTCTGAAAATGCCAGTCTACAACTCATTTTATTTATTTATACAACTTTGCGTTTAAAGAACAATTAAAATAATTTAACTTCTAATATGCTTTGTAATGTTGTAGCTAATAAACCAGTGAGGCTGAGTGTTAGAAATGTATCAGACACTTCCATTGATCTTACTTGGGCACGTCCTACTCACCCCAAAGATGAAATCGTTGGATATCATTTACACTATGAAAATGAAGGATTCGCAGCTATCAAGACTGTTAATACCACTTCATCCATTGTTTACTACACACTTAGTAATCTTAGTGAGTACATCAGGTCACACTGTTATTATAGTGTTTTTTCTCTTTTTTAAAAAAAAAGAAAATGGATCTTGTTTCAATATTGATGACATAATATTGAAACCTGTAATGATTTTTTTAGACCTTGCTACTAATGTTAAAGACGTTAATAGCAAGTTCAACTACTCACCACTTATAAAGTTTTTATATTAAACAATTGATGTAGTATTTTATCCCTCTAATTGCCACACTTAACTGTTTTGAAAATGCTGCTGATTAGCTCTATTTTAGGATTAAACATTACTCAAGTTGAGTTGAGTTCGAGTAGTTACTTTAGTGCTTGCTTATACCCAGTAGTACTCTGATTTAAATTTAACTTCACTTAATTAAAGTAGAATTTGTACTGAGCTTTATTTTACACTTAACTTAAATTAATCAAATTGCTTGATTAGTATGCTAGAAAAATTACATGCTTTAAACGTGCTGGGGTCATTTTCATTTCTTATTGCCACTTAAAATTTTTAGTTTTGAAGTATGTTTTTACTTACTTCAAATGAAGCAACTTACTTCATTTGAAGTAAGTTGTCACACATGATGTGTGAGCAATCATTACCTATTGCCATTGATAACCTCTAGTATTAAAAAATAACCTTTATAGACTAACAATAACCTAATTTTCCTTTACATAGTCATTTATTAGGTTTATCGTGTATTTTCAGGTTAATGTTTGTATTATTTTTTTACTCTACATAAAATTCTAAAAATAACATTTGAATATTGTTTGTTTTGCAGAACCATATAGTGAATATGGAATATGGGTGACCAGTTCAGTGGTGGGAGATGGTGATGGGGACAGTGAACCATCTGAGAAATTATACTCAACGACTGATGTCAGTAGCCCGGGGTCTCCTCGTATTACTAATCTTACTTGTTTATCTTCTACTGCATTCTATGTTCAGTGGCAAAAACCAAATATATTCTATAACAACATTGACTTGTACTTTATAAGATATAAGATTGTAAATACAATGCAAGAAGATGAATTAGTTGTTAATGCTTCAAAAGGAGACTTTGAATCTCAGGTAAGATTGATATAATTTACACGTAATATGCAAAATATGTGCAACGTCAAACAATACATTTATGCAAATTATTTTATCTTAAAAAGTAAGTTATTTTGTTTAAAGATCCTACTGACTTGTTTCGCTTACAAAAGGGTAATCAATTAAAATATTCAATTTTACAATTATAAAAAAAATTTGTCTGGAGTGCCTCGGAAATTTTACTTTACTCATCAGATTTGTCTCTTTTATCCTCACCTCTTCAAACTCCCTTCACTTGTCCCCAAATTGTGATGATCATCTGATTCATACTGCAGTATGTCTATGAATTGGCTTGATTCGTTGTCAGACAGTAAAAAAAATCAGTTGATTATTAACAATTTTTAAAAATTAAATTAATATTATTTGATACTACCAAGTTTTGCAAAACATGAATAGTTGACACAATATAATTGTGTAGTATCGAATGATACAGGTTTTACTTGCCAAGAATGATGGCAGTAAGAGAGCACGGCTCGTCTCTGGTAAATACTGCACATTATATTCTTCGGAATTTTAATTGAAGGTCAGAGTGCGTTCAGGCTCTGTCGGCACCCTGATAAGTTAGACGTAACAAAACAGAGTGGGACATGACAATATATCGAGCCATAATTAATGACGAGTGTAAAATGATGGAAAAGTTCCCAAGTGTAGGCATTGCATATTGCTTGTTACACTTCCTTGGTGTCTCTCGCCCAATTATACATTGTGGCCAGTTACAATTGGTGCTGTTTAGCTTTTTACATGATTTTTATAGCCAAAATAATTATGCAAGACTGAAATGTATTTTAATCCTTAAAAATCAAGTATTTAGATGCTTCCTTTTTTGGATTTTTTTTTGTGATGTTCAGTGTGTAGTGGGACACTTTTAAGTAATACTAACAAAATTATGTCCCATTTATACAGAACAGTGCTCATTTGCATGTCTTGGGTAGTTCAAATGTAATGGGGTTGGGTGACATTTAGGCCAACACCCTGATTTTGACACCCAAAGCATTAGTTTGCATAAATTAATTATAATATTTTTCCCATTCTGTATCCCTGGAATGGCTTCGATAATTTTATTAAATATATTTTATAATTTATAAAGGGTGGTGCTATGGCATGCAACATGCCATAGCACATTAAGTTTGAGTGAGACTTACATGTCAAGTACTATTAAAGAACTTTGTTTTTGACAGTAATAAAGTTTCTGAAAGAACTAATTGATTAAAACAAAAAACATTTGTTTAAGACAAAGTATTTTTGTTTACAAAAGACTAATTAATCAACACAAACAAACAGAGTCTTTATTTTATTTTTGAGTGCGAAAGACTAAGTAATAATTAATACATTTGTTATCGACACAAAAGTCTCATTAAAATGTTAATAATGTTCTTAAATACCTTAAGACACATATATCTTAGTCATTTGGTAATTTTCAGATATTTAATGACACTCTTGGCAACCTGCTTCACACTTAAGGTTTTCTTCTGTACTTTCTTTTCTTGTTTTTTCTGTTTTGTTTATGAAGTACTAAACAATATTTTTATATATTTGTCTTGTTTAAATAATGGTTAGGTATAAACAACCTAAATAGTAGTGATTTCCTGTTAGTACCTTTTTTAGATCTGTAGATTGAAGTATGATGTATTTATACTATGCTGAAAATAAAAGCATTTGATTGAATTTAGTGTCTACAGCTGAATAGTGGGGATATTTCCTCTCAGTACTTATCTTTAGATATTTTGAGAGATAATAGTGTCTAAAGCTGAATAGATATTTCTCTATTCTGCTTTAGACATCATATATCTATAATTAGTTAACGAGTCTCTAGCCCTAAATAGAACACTGCTTGGTAACACTTTAGAAGACATAAGATAGACATTTCAACAACTCTAATCTAAATCTACCAACTTCTAATGGCTTTTCATTTAGATATATCCAATATCTTGGGACAAACCATAATAATTTGTTAAAACTCCCTAAAGTATCATTCTAGAAAGTTACTTGAGCGGCAGAAAACAGAGTGTATGTGTCAACAACGTCTGGTCAACACAGCTGGAAGTCTTAGTCGGAGCACCTCAAGGAAGTCATTTAGCCGGAACTCTCTTCCTGATAGACACTAACGACTTTCCTTTTTACCTAAAACTAACAAAAGAAAACAATAATGTGAACAAGAATAATAAAATTAAACCTAAAATAAAAAACACAAACCAAAAGAAATGAGTAAAATCCGTACTTACCGTTATGCTGATGACTCCAACATCTCAGTCTGTGGAAAATCAGAGGAAGAAATAAAACCAACTTTAAATCAGCAGCTAGAGTTTGCAGAGGAATGGTTCCACATGAATGGTTTCTGTTTGAATCCAAGCAAAACCCAAATCACAACTTTTTCCTTGAAGAAAATTTCTTCTGAACAACAAGTTCTCAAATTTCTTGGCTTCTACCTAGACAGCAAAGTGAGCTGGAAGCCCCATATCAAGCAACTCGAAGGCAAATTATCATCACTAGTATACCTATTCAAGTGCATGAAAATGTACCTCGATCTAGAAACTTTAAAGCAAGCATACTATGGCTTATTTGAATCAAGGATGAACTATGGTATCCTCATCTGGGGACATGCCGATACAGATAAGATTTTGCTTAAGCAAAAAAAGGTTATACGAGTTTTAGCCGGAGCAAAGCATGACGCACACTGCAAACCTTTGTTTAAAAAGTTTAAAATCCTTACTTTCCATGGACTCTATATTTTAACTTGCCTCCAGTTCATCAAACTGAATAAAAGTGATGATTTCTACTGACAGGAACATAACCATAAAACTAGGCACAAAGATCTTATCGTTATGCCTAGTTACAAACTAAAGAAAGCTGAAACAGGATTCAAGTGTCTAGGTGTGAAGCTTTTCAACAAATTAAGTAGAGAAACAAGAAACCTACCTTTTCTTTCTTTTACCTCTAAATTAAAAACCTACCTATTAGAAAATCCAATATATTCTATAAATGAATTTCTGTCAAATGTAAAATTTAAAGATTTAATGTAAAACTGACGCTATGAAAACAATTTGTTTTGTACAAATAAAGATGTATTATTATTATTATTATTATAAATGAATGAATGCGTCACAGTAAAACAATTTTTGCTTTTCCTCATTGATACCGTAGGTATATAGGAAAAGTATTGTGTTTGCCAAAAAATCTGAAACTGGGATGAAAGCTGAATTATCCTTTTCAGGTGAGTGGTTTTCTCAAAGTTGTCTGTCTGAATGTGTGTGTTGTCATCATAGCTCCTAGTGTATTTATGCTAGATAGTTGAAACTTAATGAAAAAATCAGTCTACTGCTGTAGTTTTGCTATTCGAAAATTTTTTTATGACGTCATTAACCCACAATAATGACTTAGCAAATATTTTGAAAAATCATAAAATGTGGAAATCTGATGCGATCCAATTGAAATTTGGCACGCATGTAGCCATTTATAAGACTTACATATGTGGCGAGTTTCATCTCATTATCAGCATTAGTTTTATTTTTATCAAATAAATTGGGTACGATGTTTACAAAATCGTTGAAATTTAGTTCAAATATATACCTTTATTTAATAAATAAGTACACAAAGTTTTGTTTCAATATGGCAAATATATCCATAATTTTGTTGGATCATAAAAGTTAAGTAGCATTGAGCGTGTTCAGTGCTATATGGGTGACTGCTAACAATGAAAAGGATGCATTTACTAACTGAGGACAAGTGAAGCGAGTCTGAAGACATTTTGCAGTGTAAATTTGGCGAATCGAATATGTATTCTGAGGACGAGCAAAGCATATCTCATGTGATGAGAAAAAGTTTCGAGGTACCCCGTACCCGATTTTTTTAACTCTAGGTTGTTTATACTTTATCTATTAACATTGATTGTGTGTTGAAAATAATTATTTGGATCTCATTATGAGTTTAATGAGACTTCCCTAAATTATAAGCGTGTATTTTGTTTTTATTTTTATTATATTTAATGTGTTTTTTCACCAAAATTTTATGGAACCATACTGTGGAACTTTATGAATTGAGTTCCCTTTTAGTGTAAAAGAGAGGGGTAACTAAGAAAAGTCAGGGGGATATTTCTGAAAAAAGAGGCTTTATTCTTATGTGTGCCAAAACCTGTGATCTAACTTTTATCAGCTTGTATCTTTTGATGTATTTTAAATTCCCCCTTCTTTCTTACGCAAATAAATCATTAACTCATTTTTCCTTTGGGAATTCACTAAAAACCAAGTTGGGTGTTTAATAACACAATTTTTTTATATTTTTCTTTTTATGTGTTATTTGTTTGATTAATAAAAAAAAAAGCATTAAATTTTTTATTGGGGATATTAATATTTTTCTTGTGTTTAACAAATTAATCAACCTAATTAAAAACGTGATTCAATGGGTCTAGAGACAATAACATTGATATAAAATTAAATTGAATTTGAGAAAAAAGTATCATGACATGGAGATTTATAGGAATGAGCAATAGAGGATATATACTAGAGGGGGCATAGCATATCGCAATACATTGAAAGGCCTGAAACATCGTATTGAGGCTCTGTGTAACCTCATTAAACCTCCTTCAAGAGTGAGTTAAGGTTATAATTAATAAATTTATATCGGTTTTCTGCACATTGTTTGTGTTTTGATTTGTATTTTTAACATTCTTTTGTATAAGTTACAGTAATTTTGTACTGATTATTTGATTACATTTTTAGCGAAGGTGGTCAGGTTACTTTTTCCATATTTCATAATTCAACCAGTAGGGCCCCTCTAGTAATAATATCTCTATGGAATGAGCAAATTCAACCCATCATTTTCAAGTGTTGTGGTATTTTTAGATCAAGCTTTGATCCTGCTATTTATACTTAGGTCTCCTTGTAAGGAAATTTAACTAAATTTTTACCTAAATGTGAGCCATCTTATTTTTCTGAGCTCAACATTTAATTTTTTTTTAATTTTTGAGTACAACTTAGATAAATTAAAACTTTATTATTATATTGATTTAGTTTTGGATTCTGCCAATCATTTATCGAATTTAAAAGTATTGCAGCAAAACACACAGACTTCCTTAACACCACCGAGCTTTGTTACTAGTGAGGAAAACAAAACTTAGTATATGAGTGTGGATTTGCTGCCTGGACAAAGGTTGTAACGCCACACAAACAATGCCAAGACGTTTTTCTCGAATGTTTTGTACTGTACTTTATCTGAGACGATTAGATTTTATAAAAGATAAATAATTAAATCGTAAACTGCCTTTAGATTTTGCCGGTGTAAATGGTAAAGGGGTGTTTTCGGCCCTTTTTATTAATTCAGACGAGGTATTTTCTTTATAACAACTGTCACTAACTCCTCATTTTTTAAATATTTATTCATCTTAATGAGTTTTTTATATTTTTATTGTATTTATAACTTTCTTTGTAAATATTTTTATGTGTTTATTTCATTGTATGTTAAAATATTGTAAATTTTTAAAAATGAAAGAATTATTAATAAAAAGTACTGAACAGTTCATTAATTAAGTTGAATTTGATAAACCACATGAACTCAAACTGGCAATCCGTAATAATAAAATAACTCACTCCTAGAGAGTCACGTTGAAGAATTTTTCTTACTTTCAGCTCTAGTGCCGAAAATAAAAATATTTTTTTACATTTTACATACATTATACAGTTTATGCATAATGACAGACATGTAATATCAATATTATATTTGGGAAAAGCCAATCAACTTTATGCAAAGAAGGTTTAAAAATCCCTTCCTTCCCTTAAGACTCAGAATTTCTGCAATTGAATAAAAAAAAAATACTATGCATGAGTTGTTAACTCTTCATTAAAATTATAACAATATTTGTTTCAGATCATTAGCAATTTAACTGAGAATTCACTGTATGAAGTTCAAGTCAAAGCTGCATCACAGAGTGTTGTCTACGACAGTAAGTTCAAAGAAGGAGATTTGTCTATCTCCAGAAGGATATTAGTCAAACCTGGATGTGAAGAACCGTTTGACTTACTTGAAGAAGGGAGTCGTGAATTCCAAGTTATATTTGTTGCAGGACTTGTATGTGGTCTGCTGATATTGTGCCTGTTACTTTTTGGTCTCATTATTAGAAGGTTAGTTTTGTTCACAAGTGTTCAAATTGGGCCTAAAAAATTATATTATGTTTCAACAGTTTCATTGGGGCTCTGGGTGGTGTAATGCTTGGCACATACGCCTACCACCCAGGCAGTCTAGGTTCAATCCTGGTCGAGTTCTCTTGGATTTTCTTGCTAGGGATGGAAATTCTTCCGTGCCGTCCTAGGGATGGAAATATGCCGTCCTTCAAAAGGGACTTAAGCCATGCGTCCATGCGATTTTAGGTACTCGTAAAAGATCCTTAACCCTAAATGACCAAAAGTAGTGCTTCTTTACTCCCTAAAAACTAGTCAATAAACTTTACATTATATTGCCTGGAGATAAAATCTTTATTTATACATTTCTATCTAATTTTATCTTCTTTTTAATAATTTAATTTGTTACAATTAACATTATAATTTTATAGACGGTGTGTTCATGCAGCATACTATTATTTAGAAGAAGGCAGGCACGTTGTCAATTTACCAGCTTTCGACTGGGATGCTAAAAACGAACCACCGGCCATACCGGTGGATGAGTTTGCAACTCATGTCGCCAACTTACACGCAGACGGAGATATAGGATTCAGCAAAGAATATGAATCTATACAATGTGCATCACTCCATGAGCAGTACACATCTGATATTTCAACCCATCCTGACAACAAGTTAAAGAATAGATACCTAAATATCCTTGCTTGTGAGTGAATTATAATTACTTTTAGCACTTTATACTACTTGGTACTAAATAGTTAACAAAAGTTTTACAAAATTACTAGATTTTGGTAATAAATACAAAAATAATATTAATAAATTTAAATTCATATTAATCAACTTATTTGGGGTATTACAGCTAAGTCTAGGACTATATGTTTAATGGTTTAATGTAGGCATACTTGAAAGGCACCTTCCTCTTTTATTGTAAAGGCATAGTTATGTATAACCAACAGTATAATTATGCGCTTTTCCTTTGAAAAATACAGAAAAAATGTGCTTGATAATTGAGTAAGTGCTCATGTTATAAAAATGTGCTTGAAAATTGGGTAACTGCTCATTTTATAAAGATTAAATATGATCCTTAAGCAAGACACAGATTGTTAAGCACGAAACACGCATTCCAAGGAAAATTCTCCCGCCATGCGAACTGCGATGCGAACCGCACCATTTTTTTTAATTCAAGTTACTTAATATGTTTTTGTTTTGATTTTGTTCTTTTGATTATGTTTTTTATACTTCACCTGATAAATTTAAAAATTATTTTGACTAAAATTTATTTTGTTTTTATATTTTACTTTTAGATGATCACAGCAGAGTTAGATTAATATCAATGACTGGTCAAAACAGATGGATTGATTACATAAATGCTAACTACATAGACGGCTTTGAGAAGTTAAATGCTTACATCGGCACTCAGGGTCCTCTACCAAGTACTTTTGAGAGTTTCTGGAAAATGATCTGGGAGCAAGGGGTTACTGTCATTGTCATGATTACTAATCTAGTTGAAAGAGGCAGGGTAAGTTTTTTTACCAGTCCCTATAAGGTTTATTTTATCTCCAATAGGGATTAAATTAACATTTTGGCCATAGTTAGAGAAGTCTATAACACATTTTTATCCTTATTCTTATAATAAGGGACCAAAATAGAATACTTAAAAATTTAAACTTTTGATAAAAAAAACATCAGGTACAGGGTACCTCGGAACTTTTTCTCATAACATCAGATTCTCTATGCTCATCCTCTCAAATTCAGACTCACTTAGCTTGTCCTCAAAATATACAATTTGCCAAATTTATACTGCTCGTTGCTACTACTCGCTCGACCTCAGATATTAAATACATCCGTTTCATTCTCAGTGGTCACCCATCCAGACACTGACTACACTCAATGAAGTTTAACTTTTATGATCCAACAAAAATCATGGATATACATGTCATATTGAGACATAACTTGGTATTCTTACTTTTGCTTATTTCCAAACCGCAGCACAACTACAGCTATAGACTGATTTTCATACAAAGTTTCATCTCTCTAGCATAAATACACTAGGAGCTACGATGATAACAGACACACACATACAGACTGAAAACTTTGAAAAAACCACTCAGGATGTCATAATAATACCTTAAACAGATAATTCCAGTGACATCTCGATTTCAGATTTTTTTGCATACTTTTCCTATATACCTACGGTATATTGTAAAACCAGCTATATACTTATGGGAATAAATTAAAACCGGCTGTTTGGCTTAATTGGTAATTGTCCCAATTAATTATTATTTCTAGCACATGTGACTTGAGCATTAAAGGTTTTAGGTTTAAGTCTTGCTGTTGGAGGTTATCTTCAATCACAATAAATTTATTTTTTTTATTCCACTCCACAACTTCTTGTGACCTGAAATGGACTTTGTCCCCATTTTAAATTCTTTTAGGCCCCTCTTATTCATTTTTGAAGGGCCCCCTCAAAAAATCGATGAAAATTGTGTTTGCTCTAAATGACTTCTTTTGGCCTTTAACAAATTCTTAAACGGTATTCTTTTTTGTTGTTAAAATTTTGTATGCTCCACGGGAGTAATTCACTCTTACCCTCTCAATAATCATTTCCCTCAGCAAGCCTCCAGATCTAATTTAATCCATTGGAGATAAAATTTTGTATGCTCCGTGGGAGTAATCCACTCTTACCCTCGCAATATCTAATTTAAAATATTGGTTAGAGGAGTACCACAAGGGTCTATACTTGGACCTTTGTTGTTCCTTATATATATTAATAACCTTACAAAAGCCATTAAGTCTAATAAAATTATTCTATGCGCAGATGATGTAACTATGGTTTTTGTTGGTTCAAATGATGACATACTGGAACTACCGCTAATATGGCCTTAAACAACTAGCAAGGTGGATTAGACTAAATAGATTAACGCTTAATGAATCTAAAACAGAATTTATTCGAGTAGTAAATAGGGTAAATGGGAACAGAGTAAATAATAATTTAAATTTGAAATATAACGACAATAATATCGCTGAATGTAAAATTACTAAATTATTAGGAGTAAAAATAGATCAAACAATTAGCTGGGTGAATCAAATTGAAGAGATAAACAAGAAATTAAACTCAAGCTACTATATAATCAGGGAGCTTAAAAAATGTTTAACTGAAAATGAGCTTCTACAGGTTTATAATAAACTTGTCAAGTCAAAGTTGTATGGTGTTGAGCTCTGGGGCAATGCTCCTTGTGCGCGTAAATCTTTAATTATTCAAAAGAAAATACTTAGATGCATAGGCAATATACCACCTAGAAAATACTGCAAGACATTATTCAGGAAATTTAAAGTTTTAACAATACCAGCCATATATATACTAAACCAGCTAGTTCAAGTAAAGAAAAATTTTGGCAATTATACAAAAAATGGAGATAAGCACCACTATAATACCAGAAATAAAAATTTATTAAGAATAAACCAACATAAAACTTCAAAATATAAATTTAGTTTAGATTACTCAGGGGCAATATTGTACAACTCTTTACCACAAGATATAAAAGACATTGCTGAAATAAAATATTTAAATCAAATTGCAAAGAATCGCTCATCAAAAAACCCATTTATAATTTATCAGAGTTTTTAATTAAATAAATAATTACGTCATGCATTGTTAAGTGTATTCTAATTATTTGATGTATTCTATTAAACTATATATGACCTCAAGCTATTGTATATTTTTTGTATACTTATTGGCAAATAAAAATAGTTTTATTTTATTTTTATTTTTTTAATCCTTTGGAGATAAAGGCCCGTATTCAAAGACGTTTTCCTAACATTCTCCTAACTTTTTCCTAACATTCTCCTAACATTTTCCTAACACCTAACTTTTTCCTAACTCCTAACATTCTCTTAACACTCACCTTAGGTTTAGGTAATGGAAATATTTTTAAGCCACGAAATTTAAATGATTGTTCCCGTGTTTTAAAAGTCATTTAGAGGCTTCGCATGATTTTTTTAGTAAGAACCTAAGGTAGTTAAGTCAAAAAGTGATACCATTGTAAATTACGTAATATATCGCTAAATATCAATGTTATTAACTTATTACCTGGATTTACGACACACTTTGTCGTATTAATAACTATCTACATAAATTTACATAATATAAGTTACTATTAATCCACTTACTGTTACTATTAGGGAACCCTGAAATTCTTTTAACACCTCCGCTCAAGCCTTTTTCTTTTCTTCGGCCCGCACACAATCAGATTTTTTTATTTTCTATGGTCTGTTTGTGGCGGACTATCGATTCAAAGAGGAAATTCAGTTGGTCCGGTGTGAATAATTCAGCCATTATTATACCAAAAAAAATTTTATACAAACAAAAATGAATTTGATGACAAAATACGAAAAACAAAATTGTGTAAATGATTTAGCAAAATGAAAACAGTGTTGCACTGATTAACAGGTCTTCATTTAGACACCTTTGGATTTGTACAACCTGGTCCACGTTCAAACTTGAAACGCTTGATACTGCTTTATTTATGAAAGCTGTTACAATAATTGAACATTGTGTTTGTATTAACTATACTGCTTACTGAAAACATATGTAAATAAAGTTTCTAATATATTTAACACTCGCCAAAGCAAGGCCGCATTGTTGTTTATGACAAAGTGTGTCGTAAATCCAGGTAATAAGTTAATAACATTGATATTTTGCGATATATTACGTTACTTACTATGGTATCACTTTTTGACTTAACTACCTTAGGTTCTTACTAAATAAAATCATTTGAAGCCTCAAAAAGACTTTTAAAACACGATAGGAGAATGTTAGGAGTTAGGAGAATGTTAGGAAAAAGTTAGGAGAATGTTAGGAAAATGTTAGGAAACGTCTTTGAATACGGGCCAAAATGTTATATGCTTCACGGGAGTAATTCACTCTTACCCTCTCAATGATTATTTCCCTCAGCAAGCCTCCTGGTCTAACTAATTTAATCCCTTGGCCTTACGTCATCTGGATTTATAATTTATCTTACAAATTATCTAATGATTTTTTTCTTATGCCAAAAACTTAACCTCGAGTGGCAAAACTTTCTTCCTTTCCTTTTTATGTAATTAACTATTAATATTTTTTGATACTTTTCAGAGGAAATGTGATATGTATTGGCCAAAAGAAGGAAGTGAAACCTATGGTCATATTCAAGTCAAATTAGTCAAAGAAGATGTTTTAGCTTTATATACTGTACGCACATTGAAAATATCTAATTTAAAAGTAAGTTTTTTTGGTATAAAGTCACCTTGTAATAATACTTTCGTACAAACTTGTTTCTTTCTTCATTACTTATAAATTTTTATTTTACTTTTTACCTTATTGTTATTGATGATAAACTCATGCACTATACATTATTAGAGATTGCTAGACTAGATATGGTACTCGACTAGCTCTGACCCAGCATTGAGCCAATCACATACTTTTCTTCATTAAACAGAGCTAAGACGTACCTTACCAATAGTTCATTATGGGAAATTATCATTTTCTACCCTTGTTCCAGCCTGGATTTTTTGTAATTAATATTTTTATGAAAGTATTTGTTTGTCTGTATTGCGATTTTTGTTTATGAATGTATTACAATTTTTTAATGACATTTGGACAAGTTTGTGTTAAGACTATAAATAAAATATATAGTATATTATCTGATTAACAATTTTTCCGTCTTGGTTTAAACTTGTTTACAATACGTAAGTTGATGGCCTAAGCCAAGTCAAATATGTTTTCCTTCAAAGTTTCGAAGTCTACTTCGAAAGTGTGCTTAACTTTATAATTTTTTATATTATTATATCTTGTTTTAGGTTAAGCGGAAAAAGTATGTAGCTGTTGAGAGAGTGGTGCAGCAGTTTCATTACACCAACTGGCACGATCATGGAACCCCTGACCATCCACTTCCTATTCTAAGCTTTGTAAATAAATCATCAACTGCTAATTTACTCAACTCTGGTCCTATCGTAGTTCACTGCAGGTACATTCTCCTTTTTTTGATTTTTACTAAAAATATTGGTTCTAAATGTATATACTCTTTCTTTTATAATTACCTTTCTCATATACATCTACAAATTTTTAAGTGTTGAATTTAGAAATTAGTGTTGGACTTTGTTTTGATTTGAAGAATTAAAAAGCACTCTTGAGCTTCAATTTGATTTATGAAATAAGAAATTAGTCTTTGACTTTTTTTAAGTCTATGGAATTAAAAAGTAGTATTTATAACAGGGCATTAGTTTAGCTTGTTATGCTCCAATGAACTCACAAGAATGAATTTGAAGAATGAATTCATCTTAAGTTGGAACAAATAATCTTAGGGTCAAGCTAACGTTCAAATGTTATTAGGAAACATTTTCTTTTTGCCTTAAAGATATGTAAATGAAGAAGCAGTGATGTCAGTGTGAGTGAGTGTTGGTGAAAACCAGAAAGTTATGCTTTATTGAGCTAACATTCACATATGTTTTTAAGAAACATGTTCTTTTAGCTTTGAAGACCTGTAAATGAATGAGTAGTTATGTCAGTGTGAGTTAAAACCGGGAATTTAACATGTCCAATTAGACTATGTTCGACCTATATTCGATAGGTTTGGTCTTCAAGAAGGGGTTACCACTCTTGGCTATCTTAGCTACCACTTGAGTCATTAACATAATAAAAATAATATATTCCGAATAGCACAACTACAGCAGTTAAAAATTATTTTCTGGATAGCACAAGTAGATCTGAAGACTGATTTTTGTACCAGTTTCAACTCTACATATATCTACCATACAGACCAACAACTTTATGTTAACTACTCAGGAGGTCTCAAATGCACCTGACAGATAATTCAGGTGAAATCCTGGTTTTGGATTTTTTGTTGCAAATGCAATATATTTCCTATAAATCGGTATAAATGAGGAAAACTAATAAAAAGAATTGCAAATACTCTATTGAATATATGCATTTTATTCTTGTTTTTAATTTAATTGCTTTTGCAAATTATTGCCTAATCTGTTTTATATAGCCTAAATCTGTTTGTAATATAGCCTAAATCTGTTATAATATAACCTAATTTGTTTGTAATATAACCTAAATCTATTTGTAATATTGTTTGTTGTAGTGCTGGTGTTGGGAGGACTGGAACTTACATAGTTTTAGATGCCATATTAAAGCAAATCCGTGCTAAAAACCAAGTCAACATATATGGTTATTTGAAATATATACGAAATCAAAGAAATTATCTGGTGCAAACAGAAGAGCAGTACATATTTATACATGATGCTCTTCTTGAAGCTATTACTTTTGCACAAAATGCTTTAACAACTGACTGCCTTAATTTTATCCTCTCTCCCAATCCAGATCAGAATAGTGATTACTGGAAGCAGTTTGAATCTAACTATAAGGTAACGGTGCTTTTCTCTGGTTTTTTTTTAGGTATTATGTATTTATTTAGATTTAAATAATTTGATACTACCAAGTTTTGCAAAACATTAATAGTTGACACAGTATAATTGTGTGAGAAATACATAGGAAATGTAACAAGCAAAATGCAATGCTACATCCGGGAACTTGTATTAATAATATTATCCCCTACTTTACTCAGAAAATTTTGAAAACTATCTAAGGTAGGTTTAGAAGTAGGTTCTTAGGGTTTCAAAATTTCTTGCATGTAATAATTAGCCAAAACTCTATCAGACTCGTATCTCTTACACAATGCTGTCCACCCACCGTCAAAATTACTAGAGGCCTGATAAGGCTGAACTACCCGAGAAGCAGGTTCTTCAAGTAAATTATGTAAATAATGAGATTTTTTAACAGAATCTAATGATTTATCAATTTTTATCAAACTCTCAAATGTATTTTTAAAACGAGGCCAATGGGAGATAATATTACCGGAAAACGGCTTAATATCTAACGGTGGTAATATTGACTTTTGAGAATAAACCACGGTGGGCTGAACAAACTGAACTTGACTTTGACTTGTCCCTTCATCGTCTTTAGCAACGGTTTCTCAAAAAGATTTTTCAGAAATTTGTACCTTAGCATCAATTATCTTACATACCATCTCATCCAGAGCAGATAAAGGCTCATAACTAACTAAAGCATTAGGATTAAGCTCCAACTCACATTCATTAATTTCCCAGATGTAGTATTAATGATTTGTCGTTATTGATGGCTCGATATAATGTCATGTCCCACTCTTTGGTTACGTCTAACTTATCAGGGTCCCTACAGAGCCTGAACTCACTCTGACCTTCAATTGAAATTCCGAAGAATAAAATGTGAAGTATTTGCCAGAGACGAGCGGTGTTCTCTTATACAGGAAAATTATTGTGTTTATACTAATAATCCGAAACCGACATTTTACCTGAATGTCTTTTTCTATGTGATTTTTATATTCTGAGGACAAGCAAAACAAGTTGGAAGACTGCAACACGCCTTCAGACTTGCTTCGCTGTATGGCCTATTTATGGTGAAATGGCCTGTCTTCACTTCTTTAAAATTATCCTTCTGGTTTTCACTGAATTGTCTTGTATAAAAATGATGAAAACTTAATGACAATTTTGGGTGTATTCCAATTGTGGCCTACTCTTCAATTTAGAATGATTGTAGAAAACAACCTAGTAATTTTTTTTAAACCTAGCTGAATACAGGCTTTAATGTTGTCATCGTGATTATTATCATTTAAGTTCATGGAAATAAAAATAATAATAATTTGTTTTCAGATGATCACAGCTTTCCAACCTAAAGACTACAACAGGTTATCAGGGAATAAACCTTGTAATGCTCAAAAGAACCGTTCTGTAGAATTTATACCTCTCGAGAACTCACGGGTACATTTAACTCCTAAACCAGGTGTAGAGGGAAGTGATTACATCAATGCATCATGGTTACTTGGTACGTATCTTTTTGTATTTCATTTATATGTTTGTTGCGATGAAACATCATGAAATTCTACTGTGATAAATGTTCAGATGAATAATGTAAATGATGTTTGCTTTCTTGCTTTAACTAATTATTACATGAATCGTTTTAGTTATAATGTGTTAACGACATGTGTGAACTCAGTTGTATCACAAGATTAATAATTTTAATATAATTATGCGAGAGACACCTAGGAAATGTAACAAGCAAAATGCTATGCTACATCTGAGAACTGTTTCATCATTTAACATTCGTCATCACTGATGGCTCGACATAATGTCATGTCCCACTGTTTCATTACGTTTAACTCATCAGGGCGCCGATAGAGAGCCTGAACTCACTCTGACCTTCAATTAAAATTCAGAAGACTATAATGTGAAGTATTTACCAGAGAGGAGTGGTCTTTCTTACCGCCATCATGCTTGGCAAGCAAGACATTTATCATTTGTGTCAACTATTTATATTTTGCAAAACTGAATGTATTTACTGTCTTAGGACTAGCAAAGCGAGTCCGAAGATGTGTTCCAGTATAAATCCAAGAATTTCTATATTCTGAGTTCAAGCAAAGGAAGTCTGTAGCTGAAGGATGAGCTTAGTGAATCCGATGTGTTTATTTAGAAAAATTCCAAGATACCCCACACCCTGTTTTTTGATGTATCATAATCAAATTTAAGTTGACACAAGACAACTTGATATTTACCGCTTTAATAATAATAATAACAATGAAATATATTGCTAGGATTCTTAGAATGAACTCATGAACTAGGTTTTAACTTTTTAGGAAATTAACACTCCAAAAACTTACTAGGTTTTAACTTTTTAGGAAATTAACACTTCCTTGAACTTATCGGGTTTTAACTATTTAGGAAATTAACACTTCCTAAAACTTTCCCGGTTTTAACTTTTTTGTAAGTACCTTTTAATAATAATAACACAAAGTTTATTTTAACAAATAATGTTTAAAACAGAAAACGCTTTGGGGTATTGGTTTGGGGTCTGTCATATTCTCGTCAAATTGATTTATTTGAATCCAATGTTCTATTCTGTTGTTGTGAGTATCATTATAGCCAGTGACATTTTATTATGTCTTATCTTTCACACTCTTAATGACTCGGTTTCCAGTTTACACTGTTGCAATCTATTCTGTTGATGTCTTCCTTGATTTATTAAATATTATTTTTTTAGGGTTTAAAAAGTTAAAAGAATTCATCATAACGCAGCATCCTCTTCAGTGTACAGTTATCGATTTTTGGCAAATGGTCTGGGACCATAATGTCCAACTTGTTGTTCTTTTATCATCAGTTGATGAAATATGTGTAAGTTATCATTCATTAATGTTTAGATGATAAAAGGTTATTTTGACTAGAGTTTCAAGTCCGAGGTTATGCATGAAATTGCTCATAAATAATCGAGAAACTTTCCTTTATGACAAGATTTCCCCTTCCTGGTTTGAAAACTTTAAAAAATAGGAGTAAATTCAATTCAGTACAAAGGATCATAGCCATAAGAATTATCAAAGGCTATAAACCATTTCCTTTCATGCGGCTTGTGTAATATCAGGAATTCTACCATCTTGCAAAAAGTTAACCAAAAGTATAGAACTCTAAAGAATTACACATGGAATAAATTTACTATATACATGACTTGTGACACTTTAGAAAAACAAACAGCAACAAAAAATTGGACATTATAGATAATCCCCTGGATTCAAGTTATGAATTTGCTCTCTACACCGATGGTTTTCTAGTCATTTCTCTTTTGTAGCTCTCTTAATATAGCAGAGAGAGAGACGGTATCCACTTTGCTGACCCTAGTAAGTTACCATCTTACTTTGAGTTTTAATTTCTACCTTCCTGATGGGTTTAAAACACCATCGACACACCATGTGCAACCAAAGCAAGTGAATTAGACACCAACCTGAGCTTGATTCCAACTCCTCCTGGAACAGATACTCCTGTTTAGCTGAGAGGATTTTAAATAATATCCAATAATATTTTAAGTAATATCCAGTATTTGGATCTCTTAGCATTGTAGACCTCTTTAATTAAAAACAATAAATTAAATTTTTGCCAATTAATTCTGTTTTTCTATAAAACTTTTAGCTAATTTATGCATGTTTTAAAAAGCTTTGACTACCTTCTCTTAAATCCCATTATCATATATTATGGGTATAATCTTGCTTTTCTTTTTAAATTCCAGGGTTATCCAGCTTTCTGGCCTACTGAGAATGAGGACACAGATAGTTTCAAAGTAAAAGTTGTCGAAGAAACTGAGCTAGATGGGCATATTAACAGACACTTTACCGTTCAATCATTGCATGATGATTATGAAATAAGTGTTAGAATCATACACCCAGCTACCACTATCACAGAGATCAAAGATATTATTCAATTAATTAATTTAATTCAAGAAAATAATTTTGAAACTCAAAATGGTCCTATTGTTGTAATTGATGAGTAAGTATTTTTAAACTATACTTAGGTTCTGAGATTTAGATAGTCGAACTGGGTCTAAAAGTGTAGCTACTTACTACTAAGTATCCACTATACACCGGTGGATTATTATCCACCGTACATTGGTGGATTACTTATATTAATCTATCGTACACCGGTGGATAGGACCACCGGCTCTTCGTTATCCGGCTCGAAGGACCATCATTATGTTGCGTCAGGGGGTGTATAACCTGACCTGATCACAGCTTAACAAGTAAAGAAAAGAGAGAGGACTGTAAATCTCTAGGATAGGTGGGTTGAGTAGGTAGGATCTTAAGCTAAGAAATAAAACAAAGACTTTACTGGTATGTTACTGTACTTGACTCTGAATAAACAAGATACAGACATTCAAATAATAGCTTATCAACTAGGTATGCCCTCAAATGTAAACAAGGTGTGCTCTGATTCAATGGTAACTAAATAGCTTAAATAACTATGCTAATACTAGAGGGTACCTGAAGGGTACACCTTAAAGTTAAAGCTGCCTGTCGAGACGGGAAGTGGCCAGCCGAGGGCTGCCATGGGCCTAACCCTCAACTAAACGCTGGTGCGTCGGATGACAGGTGATTTAATTAAAGAACTATGAGCCAGATACAGCTCTCGTCCGTACCGGACAGTAGGAGACATGAGCCTCTCATAAGTAAACAAGATTACTCACGACATCGCTGCAATAAAATTTATTGGCGGTCCAGCAAGTTTACAAGAAATAAGACCCTCGAAAGAAACACTTAAACCAATAAAACTTGTAAAATTAACTAAATTAATGCTAGGAACATGCTGGATGTAGCATGGCGGATCATGTACACAAAAGTAACCTTCAACAGGTGGCTAGATAAAAATATGGCAGTGTTGCCAACAAAGAAAGAGTTAACCACAGACCTACGGTGCAGCCGCCTAAAATTCAAAAAAATTAAAACATGTTAAGCATCGGCCTTAACAGGATTTATACTAAGATTGTTAATCCCAAGAATTTATTTTTTTTTCTGTAATTTACTATGGTGGAGGCTTTTAATTGTAAAAGCTATTTATACCAACATTTTTAGATTTGGGGCCATATCAGTTTCACCTAGCGTTGGTGTGTGCTAAGTATATTTGCAATTCTTAACAATAGTTGTAATTTTGTCTATGCCAAAGAAGAAATGCCTTTTAGTAGAAAAACAAAAGGGTGATTATGTTTGCTTTATCAGTAGATAGCATGTAAGATAAGTGAAATCATTGTTTTAATTATTAGTTAATTGGTTAGAAATTAATTAAAAATTAGGTGTGTCTTGTCAATAAAATTTGTGAATATTTCCGGAGTAAATAATGTGATAATTTTATGACTTTTAATATCGTTTGACTCTTATCAGTCTAGGTTTAAATTTTTGTATTGGGTTGCTTCAATTTTTTAACAATCTCTTTTGTGTTAGAAAATTAAACCCATATAATTTTATGGCCACTAATTGTATTCTTTAAAATAATAGATATAATAAATACTCAGCAGTGTAAAAAGCCTCTTCTAACCTGTTCAATACATTCAAATTTTGATAATTTCATGATTTTTTATATAGTTTGACTCATATCAGTCTGGGTTGAAAATTGTTTATGGCATTTCTTCAATTTTCATTTTATTTTAATATAAAATTATTTCACTTTAATATATTTAATAAATTAAATATTGATTCAGTTCAATCCATGAGATAATTATTCTATATAAAGTTTGTTCGTTCACACGCAGGATCTGGCAGAGGGTTCAACTGTTACAAGGTATTTTTTCATGAATGAGTTTTATGGTTGAACCCTGAGTTTAATCCCGTTCACGCAACAACTCCCAGAAGGGTTGAACCCTCTGCCAAACCCCGCGTGTGAACAAAGTATATACATATGAACATACTAAACTTAACATTAGCAACTTAAAAACTCCTGTAAAATTGTATTGCTGTTTACCTTATAACTTTATTTTAAGCACTATATCAGTGGCACAGCTATGGCATTTAAATGGTATCAGTGCAATTGTTTTGTTAAGCTATCAGTGAAATTTATTGCTTTATTTAGGGAAGACCTTTAGATTGTCTTTTTCATTTATCATTTCTGTCACCAAGTAATACTAAAAGCCTTGATTAAAAAATTGTTGTAGCTTAACCTGGTTATTATTATAATTTGATTAATGAGATATATTTAAAAAAGTTTTAAGAATTTTTCAAACCAATGAAGTAATCTACCATGGGCCTCAGGCCCCTGGATTTTTTAAAAATATGTTTGTTTTATTTCATGGGATTCATTTCAAAATAAATATATTCTCTCTTTCAGTGGAGCTTTTTGTACATTTTCTTACATTTAGGAAGGTTTGGATAATTTTAGTTGTGTACGTCATTTCTTTAAAAAACGATGGTGGTGGCCACAAAAAGGGGCGGAAAAGAGGATCTCATGTAACAAATCAATTCATTTTTATGTACTAGAATATAGTTATATTAAAAATTATTATCATCAAAACCAAGAAAGATTATAAGAGGAGATCAAGAGTTAAAATGCTAGACTAGGCAGGTAGTTTTATTAAGAAGTGATAAAGTAGTATGTGATTAGAATATAGAGGAGTCTATACTGTATGGTAAAAATAGTAATAACAACAAATTCAACTAAGATCATTATTTGAGTTAACTTTTGAGGGAAACACATTTCATAAGTATGTATATTTCAGAACTTGGAGTGAGAGAATGTTTGATTGTTGCAGGTTGGGTGGTACAATAGCAGCTACATTCTGTTGTCTCTATACGCTGACCAAACAGCTCAATTATGACTCTCATGCTGATGTATCTAT